>JBAMCP010000311.1:11596-30480 GCA_037075105.1 Lissocephala sabroskyi | reverse complement strand
GAGCCGCTGTCGCTGTTACCCTCGCTGGGCATCCCGAAGTTCATGCTGCCAGTTTCGGCGGAGGGGCCGCCCTGCCCGGCACCATCCTCGCTGAGCCGCTCGAACTGGGGGAAGGGGGCGTGGATTGATCCATTGGATTGGATTGAGCGGGGGATTTACCTGCTGGTTCTGCGTCTGGTAGGCAAAGCCGCCGGCCATTAATTGCGGCAGCCAACACAAGCAGACAGGGAGAACGGCAAAGTATAGACCGATTCGCATAATTCTGTGAGCACTCAAGCTTCGTGGAACTTTTTTTTGTTCCCCGTTTCAGTAGATATCTGGGCATTTTTTTACATTTCAACTTTCGAGATTGCTAAGTTTTCCTGCCCCAGACAGAGCGAGGGAGAAGGTCGATTTTTCCAAGTAATTTAAGCTGGGAAGAAAGTTTTGCTTGTGGATTCAAATTCCATTGTATGGAAGAAAAAAACGTTAATTGCCCTTCAACCAAAATGGAGAATCAAAAGTTGCCCAACTGCCCCCGAAACCCTTTTCAATCCATCTGGCTTAGGCGCTGGCCCAGCACGAGATGAACACAAAAGTCCTGAAAAGTAGCAAGACGTCTGTGTGTCGGTCGGGTCATTTGTGCGTTGATCTGTTAATCCGAAAAGGTTTCTTGCCCGGGAAGACGTCGGTTTGTTCCTTGGGATTTGCCGTTGAAAACTAGGATTTGCCGGCTGTGATTGAGGAAGTTGTGTTGTTTTCCCCTGCGAAATCCCATCGAATCAACCACACACTTAATCTGAATTAGTAACTTTACCGCCCGCCAATTTATCATCCGCCCTGGGGGCCCGGATTCAGGCGCGGGTTTGGCTAAGCTGCGTTGCATGTGGTTGACAAATATTTGCTGACATTTTAATGCCAGCGGCCGCGGTTTCACAGACCGGCCAGTAATTTAGTTTTCAAATAACCGGGGGGCCCCCAAAAAAACCCCATCATCGTATACTCTTTACGGGTTGAATTTAGGGCACAAGTTTCCCTCCCGAAAACTGTAGCCGAACAGCGGCAACTAAATGTCCTTGTCAGTCAACATAATCAAAACAAAATGGAGCACCCAGCCGAGCGTGGCTGATGGGACTCCCCGCGGACTCCGGCAACCCGAGCCACGGACCTTAACCGAAAATGAAATGTATTCATTTCGGGGGTCGATTTGTGATACTGTTCTGATGGCTGGGCGGGGATTGTGGGGGGATAGTTTCATTTGCAATTTGGGCGTTCGGAGGCAAATCAAAACAAATGAAATCAATTCAATGAAGCAAATCAAATTTCATGCCTATTCCGACGCTTTGGCCGGACAATCAAAATTCGAGACGTGAAAGTGAGTAAAATCAAATCTGCTTCTGTGTTTCCCTTGACTTCAATGTCGTGGCAAATATTTATGGCTGCCGAGCCGAAATGGGCGCTAAATTTGTGTGCGCATAAAAATGCAAAGCCGGGCAATTCGGCCCGAAAGGCGAAGCAACGAAAACAACACAATTTGTGGGATTGTTTGCTTCGCTCGTATAAAGGACGCCAAGGACACTGCCACAGCAAAGGCTTAAAGTTTACTCATCGATTGCCACACATTTGTCGCCGGGCCACGCCCAGCCACGCCCTCAGTCATTGGGGAGAACTTGATATCCTGGCTGCCTGGCCGTTAATGGCACCGTTGATATTTGCGCATTAATTTCATATCATTAAACATTTGCCTGCAATTCCCCAATCGCAGGATCGCTGTCGCAGGCATAAATATCGCAATTTATGCAGGACTCAGTCCTCAAACACGTGGCTCGGTTTGTTTAGCTATTAAGGCCCGGGAATTGATTAATTTCCCCCCCATCAACGGTCGAATTTCAGTTGATTTTCTTGGCCCGGGAAAACGAAAAAACCCAACACTCATTTGCCTTTTTGCGGCCGGGATTATCCGGGGGCTGGGGGAGGCACGTTCGTCACTTGTTTGCGCCTTTTTGCGTGGCCAAGTGCATGTGCAGGAGTGGGTGCCAAATGACACTTGGCGTGGCAGGCGTGGGGGGCGTGGCCGACCACAAAAAAGCTGAAATCGAAGTGTATGAAACTTTGCGAGAGCCAGAAAAAAGCAAGAAGGCAGGACAAAACTACACTCAAGGGAATCGGCCGCAGCGAAAGGAAAAAAAAAACGAGAAAACCCCAAAGAGAACAAAGTTTAGGCAATTTGAGGTAGGAGATTCGTTGGTCAGTGTGACCGGAAAATATTCACACTCTCACTCTCGGTGGGCGTTGGTGTGCCGCAGACAAATTCAATTTCCTTGGTAGCGAAATTGCAGCCGACAGTGAATGGGATGGGAAGCGAGCGAACTGTACGGTTCGAATGCCCTCATGTCCTTGGTCCTGTGCGCATTCTACTATATTATATTTATGCCAGCCCGGAGTGCTTATTGATGTCACATCTGAAATTGAAATCTGCAGTTTTTAGTTGGCCGCACCGGCAAACCGACAGGACAAGCGGATACCAGGATCATTTACACTTGCAGCGGCTGGATTTTTTCGGACTCGGTTTCGGTTTCACTATTTCTGGACTTTCAATTAGAGGCAGTTGGCATTTTGACATTTTTCATTACGCAGACCGAAAAGTTTCTCCGCAAGTCCACCCGCCATGGCCTGTCCGTCGGTCCTTGTGGAACTTATGACAGTTTGTTTTGGCTTTTCCACAAACACAGCACGTAAGCTGTGCCGAGGAGACACAGAAGTCAAGGGAAGGAAAGAGTGAAATTAATTTTAATGCATGCACAAATTGAATTTAAGCGTCAGGAAAATTGCCAGCCCACCGCAAAAGGAGATGCCAGGAGAGGCATCGTCGTCGGCTTGGCTGCCTAACTAACCCGAAAAGCATCAGACCGCAAAAACCGAAATATAAAATTTACGCAATTATGAGAAAGTTGGAAAGGATAATTGGGGCCGACCACAGCCTGTGCTTTCCTTCAGGCTCAATCGATCGCAGGCTTTTCGCACAACAGCAATTTTTATTCAGTCTTTAATGATCCAATTCCCAGAGCGCTTCTCCATTGGGTTCCTTGTGGGCCGAATGAGGAATTGCTTGGATTTCCGATAGGAAAGCCCAATTCGGAAAAGCGCTGGCAACGAACTCGCAAACAGAAACAAAGACAAAAAAAACCCGAACTCTCTACTTTTGCTTGAGCATCCAAACAAACTCCTCGTAGTTAATGAGCCCGTCGCCGTCGAAGTCGGCCTCGCGGATCATCTCGTCGATCTCCTCGTCGGTGAGCTTCTCGCCGAGATTCACCATCACGAACTTGAGCTCCGCCGGGGATATGAACCCGTCCATGTCCTTGTCGAAGATCTTGAAGGCCTCGCGGATCTCCTCCTCGCTGTCGGTCTCCTTCATCTGCTTCACCATCATGGTGCAGAATTCGTTGAAGTCAATCTCGCCATTGCCGTCGGCATCCACCTCGTTCACCAGATCCTGCAGCTCGGCCTCGGTGGGGTTCTGGCCCAGCGAGCGCATCACCGTGCCCAGCTCCTTGGAGGTGATGGTTCCCCCGCCGTCCTTGTCGAACAAGGCGAAGGCCTCCTTGTACTCGGTTATCTGCTCCTCGGTCAGATCTGGCATAGGCACATTCATCTTGAAGGCTTTTTAAGTGGACGCGCGGTGAATTCTGTTTTTTTTCGGACTGAGTTTTTATTTGGTGATCTGCTGTGTGTGTGTGAGTGTTCGCTGTTGTGAACTGATCCAAAATCAAGTCCTGCTTTGATGTGTCCTGGCCAGGCCTACTAACGCTCCGACATCATGGTCACAAAGTTGGCATAGTTGATGTTGCCCTCGGCATCCGAGTCCGCGTCCCGGATGATCTCCTCGATCTCATCCTCCGTCATCTTGTCCCCCAGGTTGGTCATGATGTGCCGGAACTCGGCCTCGGTGATGAAGCCATCGCCCTGCTTGTCGAACACCTTGAAGGCCAAGATGACCTCATCCTCGGGGGTCATGTCCTTGTAGCGCCGCGACATGATCACCAGGAAGTCGTTGAGGCTCACCTCGCCGGTGGCGTCAGGATCAAACTCGGCGTAGTAGTCGGCCAGCTCGTGGTCGGTGGGATTGTGGGCCACGGCCCGCATGCATTGGGGCAGCTGCTTGACGGTGATGAGTTCGGTGCCCTCGATGTCGAAGAGGTCGAAGGCCTCCTTGAGGTCCCGCTGCTGCTCGTCGGTGAGGGTGAAGGGGCGGCTGATGCGCGGGGCCCGCTCCGGGGGCGGCGTGCTGAAGTCGAACTCATCGGCCATGGCCAGGACAATAAACTGCTAATTTTGTGTTTCCTCACACAGCCGAAAAATGTTTATTCAAACTAATCTCAGGGATAGAAACGGCCAGGGCCTGGCCTACTACAAGCGGCGCATCATGGCCTGGAACTCCTCGAAGTTGATCTGCCCGTCTTTGTCGGTGTCGGCCTCGGCCATCATGTCGGCTATTTGGGCCTCGGTCAGCCGCTCGCCCATGTTCTCCATGACGGCGCTGAGCTCGTCGTGGGTGATGAAGCCGTTGCCGTCGCGGTCGAAGATCTTGAAGGCGTCGCGGGTCTCCTCATCGCTGTCCACGTAAGAGGAGCGCATCATGCGGGCCATGAGGGCGCAGAACTCTGTGAAATCAATTTTGCCATTGCCGTCGATGTCCACCTCCTTGACCATTTCCTGGAGGTCACTCTCGCTGGCCGTTTGGCCCAGCGAACGCATTACAATGCCCAGTTCCTTGGCGGTGATGGAGCCGCCGCCGCTTTTGTCAAACAAGGCGAAGGCCTCTTTGTAGTCGGCCACCTGTTCGTCTGTCAGTTGATCCATTTGTGGGGGTTACTTGTACAATTTCGAGGGGTTGCCTAAAGCGAAAACTGAGAGACCGACTGCCCTCAATTAAGCAGAGAAAATAAATCAAAGCTCCTACGAATTTCAGACAAAAGGGGCAGCTTTCTCTCGGCCCACCTGGAATCGGGTTAGAGAACAAAAGCGGCCATCAAATGGCCATCAATCGGCGTACGCAAAGCCCCCAAATGGCCAGGGCCAAGGCCCATTGTGTGGCCATTGACAACTTTATGGGCCCGACCACAAAACATATGCAAATTAGGGCGCCCGCCTCCTCGGCCTGATTAAAGTCAAATAGACAACGACCAGGCCGGGCAGTCGGGCGGTCGACTGGCTAATCTGCGTTTCTGGAATGTTAACAAGGCTGTGGCCTCGCCTCGGTTGGGGCAGGACAAGTTTAGTTGGCGATTCGTTTAATTGCCGGCCATGCAAATTCTTCGACTTAAAGGCCCCCAACTGCAGTTTTAAATCCACCAAAGGACGAAATGAACGCGCTTGGCTTTAATAGATTTGGGGAGCTGGTCATTGGCTCTTGCGACCGTCGACTGTCGAGTCGGTTACAAAGTAAGTCCATTCAATCAGCTGCTCAGCTGGCAGCGCATTTGTCTGTGTCGATGGCTGGTGGTATGTGGCAAGGATGCGACAAAGGACCCGACCATTGGTTTCAATATGCGTTTTTGTGCTCATTTTCAGTGCGATTGCAACGGGATGTGTGATGTCCTTTGCGGGCGGAGATACCGGAAATGAAATATTGCCGAGGGCACCGCAATCAGCTCAGCTTAGTTGCTTTGCCGGGTCCTTGCAAAAACAGAAAACTACAAGGCTCTGCTTTGATTTGCAGTCAGTCAGCCAGCCAGTCTGTCAGTTGGCCGGGTTAGCTTTTCATTAACGCCCTTGCCGGCAAACCGCACAATATGAGGCCATAAATCAGCCGGGGAGCGCGGCGGCCAGCTGTGTTCCCTGCCACATTAAAAGACACTCACTTACAGAAAACCCAACCGACCCCAGCCAACGATAGGCGAGCAAACATCCAATGGCAAACAAAGCGGAGAGCCCGCAACCCCGCTGCCAGTGTCCTTTTAGGTGGCACGTGTGTGAAGACAGCGGCCCTGGCAACAGAGGTAACACGAGTCTAGTGGAGCCGAAACAAAACACTTAAAAGGAAAGGAGAACCTGAAGGGCCACCGGGCGGAGGATACCAAAGAAGAACAACAAACGGCAACCGGCAGCCGGGAAATACAATAAATAAATAAGGACTTACCAATTTGGAATGCCGGGGAGCTGAAATGAAAAAGAAACAGAAGACGGTGAGAAATTTGCGGTGAGATTTGCTTAAATAAAAATCATTTTAATTGGCGGGAATAAGGAAAGGAGCTGAAGGCACTGAAGTGTTGCCTCTGATCTTTAAAATTAGACTTAAAATTCCGTAAATAATTGGCGCTTATTAGAAAGTTTTGAAGACAACAATCCTTTCTGGGCCCCCATCAAAATTCAAGCCCAATTCCCAGTTGTAAAGTTGCTCATACGCCCCGTTTGGCATTTGTCACGTCCAACCAGAAATTTCCTGGCTTAAAACTTCCCTCGCCGACTGAACCAGAGTTTATTATACTATTATTTTTATTATTATTTTTTGCGCCCCGCACTGGGCCGCCCTTTGGCAGTTAATTAAGTTTTACAGCTGCTTGGACGGCACGCCCTTTTAATTAGTTTTTAATTATTGTGCACTTTTCCAGACCCGCCAGGGGAAGGGATGCCTTTCGCTTCGGCTCGCTGGCCGTTCGGTTTAATTTTGTGTGTTTTTTTTAGGGGCCGAGACGGCGGCGGGGGAGGTTTTTGTTTTGTTGCTTAGTTAATTTTATTTGTATTTTCGGGGAGGGCGGCTTGTCCACTTGGCACATTATTTCTACACGCTTTGCTTTACTGCAGTTTGTTTGTTTGGCCGTTTAGGCCAACCGGAAAAGTTTTATGCAGGCCCATTAGGCCAAAATGGCTAAATGGCGGCGGCTGGCGGCTGAGGGCAGTTTGTGTTTTATGCAATTAACTTTGTGCTTAAAATTAATAAAATTCTGCAGACCCAACAGCCCTTTCGATGGCCGCCCGAGTTTCCCATTTGATTTTATATGAGAAATCTGCGGGAAAATGGAAAAATATTAATGCCACTGCCACTCGGCGCGGCCGGCGACTCCCTCCCATCCCGCAAATAAAATTCAAACTGCTGGGGGTTTTTTTTCTCATAGTTTATAGCTCGACTCCGTACCACCAGAAGAAGAGTTTCCAGGCCACCCTGAAGATGGTCTTGAGGATTTGGACAAGCCCGAAAGGCTCCTCCTTCTGCACGCTGGAGCCGCCGGTCTTGGCGGTGGGAATGTCGGCGGCCGGCTTCGATCGCTGCCTGGTCTGTTGGTGGTAATGCAAAGCCTCGGCCACTTGAAGCATAATTGATTCGTAATGGGATATGCGATATTCATTAGGTGGTTTTTTCTTACACTTCTCCTTGTTGTCCTTGAGGCGCGGACAGTTAACTGGCAAAGGCGGGGAGACTACAATTTGGCAATGCTTTTGGCTGGGCGAAGGCTCTTGACTTACTCTGGGCATTTGACTGGGCAGGCAGGAGGGCCAGGACCAGGAGCAGGGCCATCAGCATGAAGGGCTTCATGATCTTTTGATTGTTGGACTTGAAATGCTGACGAATCGCCAGCAGGGCGGCAAGTGCTTTGCGAAAATTGATTGGCTTCGGTCAAGCGAATCCCATGGATTTGTTTTGCATCGCCGACCACGTTGGCGGAAACGGCTGTGGGCCGAGAAAAGTTCATTGAAAGCGAAGGAAACTTGTCTTTGATGTTCGCCAGGCAGGCAACATCGGCGGAGGATTTAAGGCTCAGCTTTGATGTAGCTCCTGTTTATCGGCTGCCTAGGCTCTTAAAGCCCTCAGACACTTAGCCCGCCGGGCAGGCCGTCCAGGAAGTTGTTAGTTGGCAAATTTCAACAGCACCAACTTGAAATTCTAGGACCTCAGCCGGCCCCGCAAGCAATTATCACCCGGCAGGCTGCAACAAAAGGACACCCCCAGCAGGCGGCTGGCCCTCAGGTAGCCGAGCAAAAAAACATTATGTGCTCAAAATGTAAATGTCATTTGTGTGCCGGCACCACCAGCAACTGAACTGCCTGCAAGTGTTGCACATTTGAAAAATGTGCTACAACTGAAGTGCTGCTGGCTGGGCTGCCGGCCCGGCCCGGCCCAGGCCATATGAATAAATGTTAAAGCACAATCGAGGCTCGTAAATTCTGAGCACAGTCAGCAGGCAAACAACAAAACTCCCAGCTCACCGGCAGTCGACTCGACTGGGGTTGCAACAATGGCAAGCTGGCGGCCATGGCGGTGGCACATTGCACAACCCGGGTAATCTAATTGGCACAATAAAACGTCATAAAACGGAATAGAGAACAGATCAGGTGAGGGGCAGTCGCTGGCTTAATTTGCCTGGCTAGTGGCAGGAATGTCGACTTGATCATTTACCTCCGCAAAACCGAATTCTTAGAATGCCAAGTCGGGGGGACTTTAAAGATTTCCCTTCCGTGCTTTGAGGGCGCCTCACGCGACAGCCGAGCACAAACTTTCCGGGAACTTTCCCAGCTGCTTGGGGAGGCTGCATTTGCCGAAAATACAATCAACCAAATTAGTTTTATTTGAGTAAATGGCACGCCAGGAAGTCAGACGCAGGCTGCCTCGGCTGTTGTCAAAATAAAACCGCCGGCTGCTTTTGATGGCTGGCGCTTTGATGTTTCCTGCTTGCCTGCTGATAAACGAGAGCAGCTGCCTGACAGCAGGATCGTTGCACAGGATAATCGGAGAACGAAATCACGCTGTGGTTTGAAAGTTGGCAGGGCACGTGGCCGCCAACTTTGGGAAAATGTTGGCAAGGTGATTAAAAAATTCGCCCAAACGTGAGAAAATTTGCGGTGGTGCTGCTAATTGGCAGCCAAATGTTTTTCTAATGTTGCAACGCCAATGCAGCCGCCGCCACGTTGCCTGGCAATTAATAAATCAGCTTACATCCTCCCCCCGCCTGTGGCCAGATTCTAAACTGACTTTCCCCAAGTTGCCCGGCATCGTTTGCCTAATGAGCGTCCAATTACGACACCGGGGGAGGGAATAACAGCAGAAATATTTGGGGAATGTGAAACTAAAGTAAAAAATCAGCCAACAACAAAAATTCCCGGGAATTGCTAACTTTTCTCGGGCGGGCACGGCCGGTTGATTCAATGCCCAGTGAATTTAACTTTTAACCATGTTTACACAGAACTCGAGCTACCTTCGGACCCGCTTTTTGGTGGACAAACATGGCCGGCGGGTATTAAATTTATGCAGGCAAAGAAGAGCCAAAAAAAAAGAGGCCGGGCGGCTGAAAATTTATCGACTCGTCGGCAATCCGTTTACCGAAATTTCGTTTTCAATAAAAATTTAATTCCTTCTTGCACGGCAAATGTCCTCGCCCGACTTTAATCTTGTTGCCCACCTTGATGATTTTATTCCAGATTCGCCTCGCCCCCTCGGAGGGTATCGATGGCCAGAGCTTCTGTTCTACATGAAACTCACATACATTTGCATTTTTTTGGCCGGTGGGGTTTGTTTTTTTCGGTCCGTTCCGCCCGCTCGGCTTTCCGTTTTTTACAATCCGTTGGTTTTAATTTTGCTGGCCATGTTTTTTGTTGTTTGCCGCGGAAGGCGAATGCGAACGCGACTTTGATGACAACGCTCTGAAATTGCAGGGACATTTTTTGTTGGTTTTTTGCTGGTGTCTGTTTTTTTTTTGCTCTGGCATTTCAATTGAATTGTCAGCATTTTGAATGGACCATTATACAGCGTCGTCCAAAAAGGATAAAACGAAAGGATCAAACAAAGCACAGCCCGGGCGCGCGGGACGAATAAACATCGCCATAAAATTTCCATCGTTAAATTTCTTGAATCCTTCGGTTCTCAGATTCTTCTATTGACCCCCCACATAGGCTGCGCCTCCATCCATCCATCCCTCCGGCCCTGGGGCATTTCATTTCACCGAATATTTTAATATTCTTTCATATGACTTAACTCAAAATTTATGCGCACCCAGCTGCAAATGCACATGGCAAGGGGCCGCGTGTGGGGGCCTCGTCTGGGGTGCCTGCATATAAAATAAATAAACCATGAAACGCGCCACCAAATGTGCACACACACACACGCAGGCACACACACTTGCATGCATATAAAGAATTATAGTCGTATGAGCGGCGGAAACAACTGTTTCCGGTTTGTTGAAGCCTCTGAACTTTGACTGTTTTATTTTCTACGCTTTTTCCGCAAACCCGACGAGGCGTGTGAATGCCACAGGCATTCAATAAACTGAAGGTACAATTTGTTAGTTTAAACAGGAATAATGCGGCAACAAACTGCTGATGAAAGGATCGTCAAAGCAGCAAATCTGAAAGCTCAAGTTTTGCAAACTAAATCGCCGAATATTTGTTTGAATATTACAAAAATCCCGCCCGAAGACGCAGGGTTGTATTCCCTGAACAGATCTTCGCGGGTTGAGTAGAAAAAGTATGAATATCGCCAGTGATCGGCAATAAAGTCTACCCAAAAAGAGCATTCAGAATCGGACTCCCCAGTCGGTTGGGTGCTCATTGAGCGCTGATGTTGCTGTTTGTTTCTGTTTTCCTTTGCCATCTGTTGAAAGCTGTCGAAATGCATTTTCATTTTAATTTCTGAGCTCCTCGCGTCGCTGTAATCAGCCAGTTGGCTGGATATTCATGCAGGCATGATGCTCGGTGTGCTTGTCGCCGGGTGTAAAGAGTTCTTTTTCCCATAATGCGACGAAATGCGATGCAGCAAAAAGTTTGAAAATTGTTCGACACAAAAACGCCTCCGGCGCCTGAAAGCTATTAAATTTCATGCTTGTCATTGGATTGCCATCGCCCCCTCTTCAGGCCAATTTGTTTGATTCCCCCCGCCACTTGCCACTGGCTGGTTGGCTGTTGGCATAAATCAAACTAATTAACCAGACAAATAAAAGAATTTCGGCAATCGAGTTGCCTGCAAAACTCGACTGCGGCCCATCACTGGAGTGGAAAATTAGGGATGCCAGCATTTCTAGGGCGCGGCTGGTATGCCCAATTAAATCCTAATTGAAATGCACATTGTCCTTGCATTATCATTGCTCGGCATTGTTTGCCGCGAAAGTTCATAGGCAGGCCAATCAATTGAATGGGAAAATAAATCGAAAATATTAGCCGGCAAATTTAGCGGCTGAAAGGCGATTTGGTAAATGAAAATCGATCTTGTACGCGTTCCCGGGAAGCTATCGCATTTCACCTTGGCCTCATCTAATCGCAGCCAGCGACCATTAAGCTGTCAAGTGGCCGCAAAATAAATTTCTCCACCAACAATGAAAATGACACACCAACAGTCCGACGGCCCGGCAGCCCGGACTGCCGTTTCCCGAGAAATTCAGGAATCTTTTCCATTAAAAAGTTGCCATAACAACACGACAGCTAAAACGTTTTTTTCGTGGCCACGGACAACGGACGGCGGACCGAAATGAAATGAATTCTACGTGCGGCAGCCATGGCGAAAAGTCGGCAAAACTAACGGCGAGAATAGAAAGAAAAATAGAGTCGAAAGCGCCAAGGAATGTGTGAGAGCCTTGACAAGCTGCGGGAGGACGAGAGGAAGTCCTGGCCTGGCCACATGCGTCGACATAATTTTCCATTAGATGGATAGATAAGGCGGCAGAGGCGGCCCTGGCCGTCCAGGACTCTGGGGCATATAAATAAGTTAGTAAGCAGGAATTAAAACGGCTGAGACGGCTGCCCGGGGCAACTAATAAAGGTGGACGAGATGACGCTGGGATTGCAATTTTCTGGCGAAGAACTGGCGGCGGGTCGAATTAGCCCCGCGGCCAGAGTCTCGCCGAGTGTCAATTTAATTCACATGAATTATGGATTATCAGGGGGGCTGCCAAGCTGCTCTTAAAATACAGCCAAGAGGGCCAAGTTAAATGAATTAAAGATGAAGAAAAAATATACTGACAAAGTGGCCCACGCGGCGCTTACTCAACGGCATTGGGTATACGCAGCCACTTCACTTTAAAGGGTTCCAGGAGCACTGCAATTCAATTTGCTGTAATTAAGCCGCAGGCAGCATCGACCCGTCTTCACCGGAGCAGCTGACAGGACGGCCGTCTGCTCCGTCAATTGGCAGCTTGTAGGAGCAAATTTGATTAGCAGTTAATTAATTTTATTAATTGGCGTAGGAGGAAAAAACTTCCAGCCGCACAACGGAAATGACCTGAAATTACCAGAAAATTTCCCAGGATTTTCGGGGGAAATTCAGTTGCCCTAAGTTTGCCACGGCGCTGGCGACAGCTGCGCAAAACATTCATTTTAATTAGTTTACAACTGTCAGAGAGCTGTCATGGCCGAAGCCACACACCAGCCGTTGCAAAAATGCAGTGGGGAGCGAAGAACTTGGCCAGGCTCATGAGAAATTCGTTGGCTGACACTTTGGCCGGCTGTCTAATGACGGCTGCGGTTTATGGGGCTTGCGGTGAGTCCATTGCGGCCGACTGCCTGTCTGTGGTATCGAGAAGCACCAACTGGCAATAAAAACTCATCTACAAGTTGCACACCAACAACGACGAGATGGGGTGGCCTGGGGGGCGGCCAAAGTAATCCACAAAAGCCCACAAATTGCAGTGAAATTTGAGCATAGAACGGAGTGCAGGCAGCCTGAAAAAATTGTGCATAAATCCTTGCATGTGTGAGTGAATGCAAAGGCAACCGGGCAGCCCCCGAGGCGCTGCTGCAAATATGCAAAAACTTGTGAATTCGTATTCAATTTTGCCGTTTTTGGTAACACAAAGCAACTCGCCTCATGGTGGCTCCCAGGGCCAAAGTTTGGCCGGGCATTTGAAAATTGATCACCGGAACATCCGTGCGCTGACCGGAAATGCACAAATGCAATTGCATTTCATGTCGTCTGCCTGATTTATGTGTGGCACAAACTTTTTGTCAACCCTTCGCGCTCTGTCCAGAGAGGATCCGTCAACCAAACGAGCAGCGGTTTCAAAGCAGATCAGCGTCGACACAACCCGTCGCTTGTTGGCTTAATTATGCAAGCAACATGAAGACCGAGACTCCCAGTCAGTCCCTGTCCAATGGCAACTGACAGGCGTTTGGCAAGGAGCAGGGGAAAAAAAGGTAAATAACACTTTCTTGGCCGCCGTGGGCGACTTACTGACAGTGGCAGGGCAGCTTCAGCTGTTGCCAGGATTTCTTGTTCTTCTGCTTAAGTTGCGAAACTTTGTTGCACTAAAGGACTCGCAGATTTATTTCAATGCGCAACGAAACGCCCCGAGGTGCAAGTAGAAGTACAAAAAAAATGAAGCTGCCTCGGCGGCAGAAACAAAGCGAGGCAGCCACTGCCGTCGACCCCGTGGCAGCAAGAAAACTTGGCCGGGCCAAGAAGGAGAATTTCTCCCTGTTGCTTTAACTGTGTCAGTTTTTTAAGCTCAAAGAAAAACATCAAGTTGAGTGGAGTTGGCTGCCAAAGTGGGCAATGGGGAGCGGGGGAATTTATGTTATTTTACCAAGTGGTTGCAAATATTCTTTCAAAGTAATATGCAAAAATTTCCTACCAAAGCGCAGTGCAAGGCCAGCGGAGAAACACACAAAAAGAAAAGCCAGAAATTTACTTAAAGTTGCCGGGCGACGGCCGCCAGCCGCCAAGAACATTCAATCTCCATCAGCGGGCAGATCGTCCGGCGGGAGTCCTTGGGGCTTTGGCAGGTGCGGCCCAGGACTCATTTGCATGCCGGGCTTATAAATTATGCCCTTTGTTGTTGGCCAGGCCGGGGAACTGCTCATTTCACTTTTATTCTGGTTTATGCATCCTTGGAGATTTTGCCGGGCCGACGGCATAAAACAAGTTTAATTTTCGACACGCATTTCAGGGATTTGCATTACACAGAAAAAACCAAAGAATAAAAACGAATAGCACAAAAATATTCCCGATTTTAATTAGCCAAACTGTCAACGGAAGGAGCAGTTCCTTGGCCCGGCCCGAAAACTTCTATCAAAATCTCATTAGTAGACACCCGAGGCCGCCCAAGTGGAGCTGACAGGCGTCCTGCCACCGGCTGGCGAGCGGTCGCTGCGGTTAGCCGGCGAGCAACTGACAAGTCCCCTAAATTCCCCTCACTTTTGGTAAGCTTAAAACCCTCTTTTCCCGGGGAAAGTCCAAAGGATACATGTGGTCAAAGGGGAGCAATGAACCGACCCAAAAACGCTTGCTGGCTGGCAATTTGCCGCTTGTTCTGTGTCTCAAAAAGAGTATACAGAAGTCTGAAGACTTGTTCGGGCCTTTGTGTGTTTCCCTAATTCTTTTAATTAGTTTCCAGACATTCTTCGAATGGTTATGGGCCAAATTCGGTAGTGACCGCGGCCGCTTTCTGTGATTTTCTTATGGCTGCGGCTGCTGCGGTTTCCTGGGGCGGCTATTGATGTTTTCCCTGACAGGCCAACAGGATGTGAGTTGCGAAGCCTAATGAAGTCAATTAGAACTTATAAACTGTGGGATTCCAGCAACGATTACGTGGAAACTTTAGATCAATAAAACAAAAAACTTCCAACCCACAAAAAAGACAATTTAAATTTCCCCCAGCCAACAATGAATCTCTCCGGACTCTTAAATTGGAACCGGCCCAGCTGGGAAATTGTCCTTAGTCACCTGGTGATATGATCCGTGCCCCATTTTTTATTATGCGAAACGAAATTAAAAATTAAATGCCTGCCAGCCAAAGTGTGAGTACGCGGAAGTTTTATTCAATTCTACAAGCGGCAGCCCCAGGAGCAATGCGGGACCCCGAAAACAGAGCAATTTGCGAGCCGCAAATGCCCAAGGTAATCAGTTGGCCACAAATCGTTGTTGTTGTTCTTGTTTCTGTAGTTACTTTTGTTGATTTTGAGGCCGCACTGCCCTAGCGAAACATTTTCACATTTGGCTGTCCTGCCCGACGCCCCAACAACACCGACGATGACTGTCTTGCCATTCATCTCTGCGGGTTTCCTATGAAAATACACTGCCCAACTTTGGAGAGGGCATATGGATACCAGGAGAAGTCTAAGGAGGATTGTCTTTACCTATTTTGTGGAGGGTATTTATGATTCGGTTGAACGGGGCAGGCCTGCCCTTAACCTTCCTTATTATTATTGTGCACTTTTGGCTCTCCGAGGAACACAGGAAATTGACAAAGAAACTTTTTCTTTTTTCGACTGCGAAATAGAAAAGCAAAGGCAAATGGCGGCCGGGGTCTGGGCCTCGAAAATGCCACTTGAGAATTTAATAAAAAAAAAAGGCGAAAAGGCCAAAAGCAGCGGCTGTCGAATGAATGAATGGCAAAAGAAATTGTTGTGCACAAGTGCCGGTTAAATATTTTAGGCAAATGCCGCCCACCTCGCCCCACGGGTCCACGTTTGCCCAGAAAGCTAAATAAATCAGTCGGTGGGCGTTGACAGTGCCCTGTGTGGGTGTAGACCCGATCACAGGATGGGGGGCTGGCCGGGCCGACAGACACTTGAGTTGATTTATGGCAAAAGGCAGGTAGGGCATTTTGCATAATACAAAACCAAATTGCTGGAGTTGAGGGGCGTCAAGGAACCCGCAGCCCGCATGTCCGTGGGGCGACTCCACAAAAGTTTCTCTTTTTTTGAGAAATCTGAGGAGGATGCCGAGGGCGCATCATCAGTTTACCTGCCAGGCGGGCAGACAGTCAATCCGTCCGTCATTTCGGTCTATCAGAAAAAGCTTGACAGGAGGAGAGTCCAAGCGAGCGTTTCTATATCCTCGAGGGACGATTAATATAGCCACTCGGCCATTGGATGGCCTCGACCATTGGAATGACATTCAAGGGAGGCAAGTGGGAAATTAATTTGCTGCCGAGGAAGTTTTGCGTTTAAGGACAAAAAGGAAACTTACAGCTGTCGGCACGTGGCCCACGAACAGGACCTCAAGCAAGGCGGCCGCCCCTTGTTACCTGGAAAATATTTATGGCCGCAATTAAAATTAAATGTTCGCGGTGGCGCGGCCCAAAAGTAGGCAACACATTTTAATGAGCCAAAGACAATTGCCCAGAGACCAAGGAGACGACACCAAAAGCGCCGCCTTTCAGTACGAATTAAACGCTTATTTAATTGGCAATAGAACCCAAAACATTCAAGATACTTTCCCGAGATCTGTGTGTATCTTTTTATGGCTGAGCAAAGCCGCTCAATCATTGATGACGCAGCCGGGCGAGCAACACGAGGCGAGTGGGAAATTTCATTAGTCTAATGTGTTGCATGTCACATCAATGTCATCTGGGCTGGCCAGACTACGAGGACCAGCATCAGAAAAAAAGGAAAGGCACCAGCTGCCTGCAGTGCAAGTTCTCCTCATGCTCGGCCCGCCTGTCAGCCGGCATTGTGAGGTGGCTGGCATTGTTTTTCACTCTGCTCATCTGGGCTGTTTTTATATGCAGGCAGCCATCGTACATCTTCGTCATTTGAGGGCAAAACCACCGCCCGATGCATCACCATCGCCATCGCCATCAGCATCACCATTAGCATCGCATTCTTCTTCATTTCAATGCAATAAAATCCACACAAAAGCAAATTAAAGGCGACGAGTTCTCCCCCACGCAAGAAAGGCAGCTCGTCCGGATTTGCCAGTTTGGATTTGCCGGCAAAGAAAGAAGTTCTGGCTGGCGTATCAAATTAACTGAAGAACAACTTTATTAGAAGGTTTTTGTGGACTTAAAGAAGGTTTCATATCCACAAAAAAGATCCCTTAAAAAAAGATTAGAAGATCTTGAACAATTCCTGATTTCTTTAAGATTTTCCTTACCCCGAATAAAGATTAATTCAGGTGAAATATCGAATTACCCTACACGCTGCTTAACCCTCTTAAAACACCTATCAGAATCGGCTCATCGCCTGGGTGGTTGAAAGTTTCATTGACTTTCCCCGGAGGCTTTTAATCAGATTACAGGAAACCCCATGTGCTGGGAATCCCATCGAACGCTAACCACATCAGCATCCGTCAGGGCAACAACAACAGCAATTACAACAACTATAAAGGGCCACTTAAAAGCACCGACTAACCGGTAACCGGCAAACCGACCCGCTCCGCTGACTTGGCCTTTCCGAGAAGAGACGCGCACACGTGCGCCATTTTTTGGTTTTGGCAGCCACCCCGTGGGCCGGGCCCGGTAACGGAAATTCATGACCACTTAAATGCTGTAAAATGTGACGTTTCATAGACCAAAACTGGCGAGCACTAAAAACCTCGGGCCAACCGAGGGGAAAAAATAGGAAGCGCCCAAAGTTCAACTGGAAAACTTTTCGCCCAGCTGACCTCGCGCACACCTTCGGTGGGGGCGGGCGCTTTTTATAACTCATCTTCGTCCTTTTTGGGCCTTGGCTGCAACGGGGCCTTCGGTTCTGGCTTTATATTTTGTGGGTCAGTCGTTAAAGTCATAAAAAGTTTAAGTTGAAAGCATTTCGAGGGTCGATTCGATGCTCCAACGATCGTCAGCATAAATTAAAAGAAGGAGCCTTCAATTGGCCAATTAATGGCGGCAGGGCCCACGAATTGGCCATTGATCAATTTGCATTTGCATTTTTAATGCTCGTCAAGGATCAGTCGGCCGGCAGTCAGCTCGACTGTCAAATGAGGCAAATTATGGCAAACGAATTTATTTATATGTTTTCTCTGGCGGTTTATTATGATATCAGGCTGCCGTGGAAGCCCGGAAAATATTCATATTTATTTATAGATGAATAACAAACGCCCATCCGCCCGTCAGATGGTTTGTGAGTTTTTGCCGCATAATTAATTTCCATTCACAGCTGAAGCGGCCAGCAAAAAACACAAACGCAGGCCAAACAGTCAGAATGTTTATTCCGATGCGGGCAATTGGAAAATTGAAATGCAGATGGCAAATAAATGTGAGAATTACAATTAACATGACAGACTCTCAAAGAGCCGACAAATTAACAGCCGTCAGCCTTTTAAGGTAAACGATCTTCGTGCCTCGCGGCAGGGCCAACAAAATGAGGCTTATTGGAAAAATCTCTGTCAGGATTTGCAATCACACTCGCCGGCTCGCAGCCCCGGGCTGAGAAAATCAATTTCAAATCGTTGGCCCGTCGCCCCCCGCACACCACAAACAGATTTAGCTGTGCGATTGCCAGCCAGAAAATTAAGAGACAGATGCCAAAGAGCCCCGGCAAAATGCACTCAGCCGCACGAGGCACGCACAGGACTTGAGGCGACGACTGCAGTCGTCATTGCCATGCAATGCAAATGCCCCCAACGACACCTCCATCAGGGCCTCTCCTTCCCGGCGACTAGGCAGTGATTTGATTTCGATATGCAGGAATGAGCGAGGAACGGACGGACGGGGGTCCTGTTGACTTTCAATTTCTGTTCGCGCGTCGTTTTGATTATAAATCCTGAACGCGGCACGGCGGCCCGACGGCCCACGCGTCTCCTGGCATTTCACTGAACAATTTCTCTCCACTTTCTTGCCATCTGTGTGTGTGGGTGGGTGTGTGTGTGTCAATTCATCGATTTGTGGGGCGCAGTGAGGCACGCTTACTTGCAATTTCCGTTTATTTTTTCCTTTCCTGTTTTTTCTCCATTTTTTGTGGATGCAGGGGACGGGGGCGGCAGTGACGGCCCGTGTCCTTTGTCCTTGAAAGTCGCCCGCTGATTGCCGTTGCCTAGACAGAGCCAGAGTCGCGTACGTTTAGCTGATTGCATGCCCCCTGCCATTTCCCAATTCGCCTCACCCAATTTTCCTCATACCTCCCCACCAGCTTATAGAAAATGTGGGCCAGGTCGAGGAAATGCCGCCTGCAGGACGATATATCTCAACATCTTTATGCATATTGTCGGCGTGCAGGAACTTTGTCATCCCACCCAAAGGCACCGGGAACTACACACACTC
>JBAMCP010000311.1:0-11496 GCA_037075105.1 Lissocephala sabroskyi | reverse complement strand
TCAACATCTTTATGCATATTGTCGGCGTGCAGGAACTTTGTCATCCCACCCAAAGGCACCGGGAACTACACACACTCGCGGTTCGTGTTGGCCTCAAAAATGAAAATGATAAGGGACGAAGAGATCGCCATCGATTTTGGTCGTCTAATACTCTTTTTGGCCAGGCAATCAAATAATAAATCAAGGGAATTTAACTTTAAGAAACTAGAAATTAAGAATCCCAAAGAATTTATAAGAATCTTCAGAGATTTCTTGAAGAAAACTTGCCAATTTATCCCAATCATAGCCTAGTGGAAAATAAACATTAATTAATCTCTAAGAATTAAGAAATGGGAAAGTAAAGAAGGTCGACTTAGCAGGAATCCAATGAACTTGATAGGAACTTGAGGAACTTAAGAGATATCCAAAAAAATATAAGGAAGTTATAAAGCCCAAGGAAACTTGAAATATTTGCCAACTATTTGCTGTCGGAGAATTTTTTAAAACATCGCTAAATAATCTCTAAAAACCAAGACTAAAAAGTTAATAAGACTTTCAACAGGATTTATATGTGCTTGATAGGAATTCATAAAGATATCAAAGAGATATAGGAGAGATATAAAGCCCAAAGAAACTTGTAATATTTGCCCAATGCATATAGGAATTTAAACATTAGATAATCTCTAAATCAAGAGATAAAAGAGTTCAGCAAATAAAAAACAGATATCCAAGGGACCTTGAGAGGAGCTTAAAGAGATTTCAAAGAGATATAGAATTAATGTTCATCCCAATTTGTAACTCTTAAAGAATGATATAGAATAATACCAAATAATCTGTAAATATCAAGATATAAATTCCGCATTAAGTTAATCTTAAGCTTTCCTGTCTTCCCTCACCGTTTAAAGAATTTAAAGAACCTTAAGAGGTCTGTAAATAATAAACCCCAACTAATCCCAAATTACTCGCTGTCCCTCTCTGCAAAAAGAGTGTTCAGACCTGACCGAGGTTCAGAGGTCGCGACCGTTGTTAATTTTCGCCTGCACACGCAATAAAGCAGCCGAGGCAGCAACGCAGCCTCCCGTCGCCATTGCCGCTGCCCCTGCCACTGCCAGTGACGATGGCGGCGTCACGCGCGCATTTAAGTTGCAAGTTACAACGGCGACGTGCGTCATGGGGCGGGCCGGGGTCCGGATACAAGAGACCTGGCCTAGACTACACCTGGCTGGCTGGCTAGTTAGCGGGGCTCGGTGTAAATTTTACACGCACGCCGAAGAGGACGGTGGGGCGGGGGATTTGGGATCTGGAAGCCGGAACCTGACACCGCATACAAACTACGAGTACGGGCAAGCTGGCTGGCAGTCTGTGGTATATTTCTGCGCGCGTGTGCAATAAAAAGGATACCCATATCCCCGCCAACGGCTGGTAAAAAAAGAAGCCGAAAGAGCAAAGTTTTGGTGTCGCCGGGCACGGGCACGGGTAACGGGCGTTGCATAATCAGAAACCCGGCGCTGCCACAAGACGGCCACATTTATCAAATGAAATGCACGTGCGCGTTTGTTGCCGCTTCCGTGCCACAAAACCGGCTTCCCCTTTCCAGATAACCGAGGACAAATATGTGAATGGGCCTGCCAGTTGCAGTTTTGCCGTAATGAGCAAAGTTCCATTAACCAGGACCAAGCGACAAAATGAATTAGAAATGAGGCCAATCCCGGCACCTGCCTTCCCCGTCTTTTCATTCCGAGAAAGGGAAATACTTGAAGTAAGCGCTGCATTAATATCGACGCCCATAAATTGCATTCTCTTGTCATGCCACAAGTTCGAGTAGCTCAGCTCCGTTGCCTGCCTGCCTGCCTGCCTCCTTCGCCTTGCCACTTGCTAGTTAGTTCGGTAAGCTCTTGTTATTGTTGTTGTTGCTGGTGGTGATGGTGAGGAGGAGCTGCTACTTCAGCTGCTTAAGTGCCGTGCATTGAGTTGTTTTCCTTGTAGCTGCCCGCGCCCCACGACTCCCCGGTGCTGGCAAAATCAATAGGCTGTCTGCCGGGTGCTGGGTGCTTTCTGCATTTTGTCTTGGCTGCAACCGCATTTCAACTTGAAATGTTTTGATAAAGTGCAAAGTGCCGGGGAGGACATTTGACTAAACTGTGGCGAGGAGCTTAAAGCCCCCAACTGACAGCTTGTGAGATAGGAAAAGTCTTGAAATGTTGTCCAAGGAAAGCAAATGATCCGAAAGCCAAACTGTCAAGGCACTAAAGCCACCAAGGAAAAGAGGATTTTAAATGGAAAATACGAGAATTGAAAGCCCTAAAAGTCTCCAAAATTTCCCTGAAAAGCAGTCATTATTTCAATAGATTGAAGACCCTCATAAAGTATGGAAAAAACTACCGTCAGTTCCACTCGCACAAGCGACTTCCTCGGCGGAACCGAAACTGTCAAAAGTTTTGCCAGTGGCAATGCAACGCGACGTCGGTGGGGTTGGGGCAATGGAGTCTAAATGCCGCTGTCGAAAAACAAGCGAAATAAAATTGGTAAAACAATTGTCAATGCGTCAATTTGAATGGATTTAGCCAGCGAACAGCGGAGGACTCAGCCCGACGACAGCCAGCGTCGGAAAACGACGGTGACAACAGATAAAAACATCAACAAGAACAGAAGTAGAAAACTTTGCCATCTCTTCTTTCTCCATTTACTTCCCTTTTTTTGCGGTACGAACGGACGAAAAACTTTCCCCAAACACTGAAAGAAAAGAAAATACCAAGGAGCCCTTGACAAAGCCAGCAAGCTGGTCGGTCGGTCGGGCTAACTAACTGAGGCATCATTCACAACTCTGACAACGAGAGAGCAGCTCAAGGACGACTGTGAAATTGAGAAACCACAGCCCACGAATGAAGATGCAGGCCAACTTTTTCGTCCTCCTCAGCTGCCTGGGTAAGTGCAAATTTCACAGACCGTCAGGCCCCCCCGAGAACCATTAAAAGCAGCCTTGAGCTATCCACAGTTCTCGGGGCGCACGGTTATTGCCTGCGGCCCCCCGCCGCAGCCAACTTGGCCCCAGATATTGGCCACATGTGGCAGGAACAGCAGCAGAACTCGCCTGCCGCTGATCTCACCAGCTGCGCCCGACAGCCGCCCGCGGCAGAGCCGGCCAGCTCGCCAGATGCAGCTCAGCTGGAGGAGGCCAAGCAGGCCGAGGAACAGGACCCTCAGAGCCTCCTAGACGAGCTGTACCAGCAGCGCAGGTCGCTGGTCCTGGCCGACTATTTGTATCAGTGTGCGGTGGAGCGAAAGCGCCGGCAGTACGCGGAGGACCCGCCTCAGGAGTTGGGCGAGGGGCAGTGCGGGACCGGCAGTCTCTCGAAAGATCAATGAGGGCGGGCGGCGGTTGTTCTCCTTTATATTTTTTATATTTCCGTTCTGTTTCCCCTTGAAAATTAAAGATGTTTAAATGCAAATGCCCTCCAGACGCCGGCCTAGGTCGCTGTTATCGGCAGCCCCCAAAGCAGCTGGGGCTGATTAGCCCACAAAGCAAACAGCTGTCTGGCGATAAGGCCAATAAAATCTCACTAACTGTTCCGCAACACTCGTCAGTTTCTGGCTGACCATGGCAGCGCCCGCTTGGCTTAATCGCGACTACCTGGAGAAAATCCTGCGCCTGCATTTCGGCAGCGCTGAGCTAGAATTGGAGGCCCTCGAAGTGGAGCCGGCCCTCGGCCAGGGAGAGAACTATGGGGCCGTCTTGAGCCGTCTTAAAATCACTTATACAAAAGACAAAGGCCCACAGGCCGTTGTGCATTTGATGGCGAAGACGCAGCTCGACCAGGAGGACAGCGAGACTAAAGACAAGAAGGCGCCTTTTGATATTTACAACCGCGAGCTGCAAATCTACCAGGAGGTGCTGCCCCAGCTGGAGGCCTTGGCCGGCGAGCAGCTGGCCCCTCGCCCGATCCACGTGGACCGGGCCCACGGGGCCCTCATCCTGGAGGACTTGCGGGCTCGTGGCTTCCAAATGGCGCCACGCCTGCAGCGCCTCGACGAGCCACACTTGCGTTTGGTGCTAAGCAAGCTGGCCAAATTCCATGCGGCCTCTGCGGTCCTACAGGCCCAAGGCAACCAGCTGGAAGGCTACGATCGCGGCTTCTTCAACCGCCACACGGAGAGCTACCGCTCTTACTATGTGGGCTGCCTGGAGGCCTGTGCGGCCTGGCTGGCCACTGAGCCGGGCTTTGAATCCCAGGCCCAGAAGCTGGCCGCCCTGGCCCCTGTCTACATGTCCCTGGGCCTGCAATGCTTTCAGCCCGAAAAACACCACCTAAACGTCCTTAATCATGGCGATGTCTGGACCAACAATCTGATGTTTCAGTATGAAAACGGCCAACCCACTGAAGTGCTGCTTATTGACTTCCAGTACGCCTTCTGGGGCTCGCCCACTTTGGACCTGCATCACCTGGTGAACACCTCAGCCCAGGACCAGCTGCGTCTCTGCCACAAGCAGCAAGAACTTCGGCAGCTTTACCATGAGGAATTTGTGGGTATACTGAGCCGTCTTAGGTTTGTGGAGCGGCCCCTGCCCAGTCTCAGGCAGTTCCACCTGGAGTCCGAGGAGAAGAGATTCTTTGGTGGGTAAGCCAATACAAAGGGCATTGTAAACATTCTTTAGCCGTAAGCTGAACGTCGGCTTGTTCCTCCTTGCAGCCGTCCATTGTGGGCTGCTCTTGCAGGCGGTGCTGCTGAACGAGGACGCCAGGGATGCGGACTTTGCGGCTTTGTTGTCCCTGGAGCCGCGGGGCGTTAATCTGAAGCGCCGCTTGTACGCTAATAAGGCAGTGCAGGGCCCTCTGAAGGCCTTGGTGAGGGATTTCGACCGGGAGGGCCTGCTGGATGCCGACCAGTACACCGGGCGGCTGCTGATGAGCGACTAATGAACTGTCGGCCGCCCGAATGCTTTTCATAAACTCCAGCCAGACACATTAACAATATTTCAATTAACCAACAGCCCAACGGCCCAAGTAGCTGGCAACTCAAAAGCCGCAGCTAATAGACATAAAAGGCTCACACACACGGGGCGTGGGGGTGGCAGAAACCCAACCAGACGCGCCGCCGGCAATTAGAGCGCAAGGCCCAAACCGCAGCCGCAGCGGCAGCGGCAGAGGCAGCTGTTCTGCCTCTTTGAGTTATGAAAACGGGCATAGAAATTTACAGCACATTCAGGTGGGGTCGGTTGGTTGGTGGGTAAACAAAAGCGCAACACATTTTAGCCAAGTTTTCAAAACGTGCCACACACTTTCTGGCCAGCAGGCGACAGTTGCCGGGGCCACGCGTGAGCTCGGCACAAAATAAAAAACAAAAAGAAATATAATTAAACCCCAACGAGTTGAGAATTCTTAATGCTCTTTTTAAAACGAAAAGTTTCCCCCGTCAGCCAGCCAAGCTACTTAGGCTGCCGGAAAAAAGCAGCCCTGCTTAATGAGAGGTTAGGGTCGACGGAATGAATGCCAGGACCTGCCCGAGTCCAAAATAGTTACACATTTTTTGAATTGTTTGGCATTTGAATGAACGAATAAGCGCAGCGCCCTCTCAATGGAATGAGTTTCAGTTGGCTAAACGCGGGGGTTCCCCGGGCAACAGCAGAACACGTGAGCGCACTTTTGGCTCGGGCTTGGCTTAATTAAAACTTTAGACTGAATGCGTGCCTGCCGAGAGAGAGGTGGCGAAAGCAGAAGAAATGTTGCCAAAGCATTTGGAAAATTAACAAAACTGTGTAAATTTCTAAAGCACAAGGTGTGCCAGCGCCTGTGTGTGGATTGCGGTGAATAGTGTACATTATGAGGCAAAGTTGCATTGAAAGTTTAGTCTCATTAGGTAAACTTAAGCCAGCCCCGGTTTTTTGCTGGTAAATCTCAGCTGGCATCGGCAAATCGCGGATAAGCCTAATGCCAGGCATTTGCCAAGCTCGTCGAATACATAAATATAAGCAGAGGAATGTGTGCTGCTGGGAATCTCGGCCACATTGTTGCCGGGACGACGTACAAATGTCGAATGCTCCCCAGGCTCTCAGGAAAAAGCTAGAATTTTATTGTCTGTCAGGTTTATTTATGGCCCGGCCGATCCATGTGTGTGGGCGGCGGTGGCGGAAAAGTTCTTTGTTGGGCGACTTTAAACCTGAAATATTCGCATTCTTGGTCTCCAGTCGGCTGCATGAATGATTCTATTAATTTCACTGCCCGAATCCGAGATGATTTTGTGATGGCTTAAAGTTTTTTCTGGTTCACCATCAATCAGTTTGATGAAAAGCCTCTTGGTGGAAGGACTTTAATTACACAGGCCACCGCAGGCGATTTGATTTGCCATAAATCTTGTGAATGTAAATTTTGTAAGTGATATTCACAGACAAATTGGGTTTGACTGTCAATTAAAGTGGAGCCGGGGAAAGTCGACAGACGACACCCAAATAATGTCTCGAAAAGAAGGCCAAGAGCAGGCGACACCGGCTGGCGACATAAAACAGCTTAGCAAATGAGAACGAACCGCAGCGAAGAGGACAAAAAGCGTTGAGCACAAAAGCAGAAAACTGTAATTTATTGTTATTACGAATATAAATAAGGAACCACCGCATCAGCAGTTGTACTCGCCCAACCCAAAGACAAGGACCCACTAAAACTGAAAGGGAATCAGAAGCTGGTCAACAGCGCGGCGGCGGCGAATGCAGTCATAAAATGTGTGTGTATGGGGAAATAAAAGCATAGAAATTAAGCAACTGACCGCTGGCAAATAAACCGACAAAATACACACAACGCCCACCACAGCCACGGCGAACTGGGGAAAATGGCGGCAGCGGGAGTAATGGTAACGGCATTGGCAGCCATTTTATATGCCATTACATTGTAAATAACATATTGTTTATGGTCAGGTCAGTGGGTGAATGTGTGTGCGCGTGTGTGTGGCTTGTAGTTGCGAATCGAAATTGAATTTATGTGCGGTGCCCAGCCAAAGCCAAAGTTCTTAAGCCAGACAAATTAATAACCAACTGGGTTAGTTGACTTTTTGCCTTGGTAGAGGAAAAAATAAATGTCATGGCAAAGAAGTTCTCCAAAAATAAAATCATTTTGCCCCTCAGGGAGAAATTGAATGTTGCCCCAAAAAGTAGGCTACAAAATTTGTTTTCACCTATCATCCTGGGATTTGTGGTTGTGTTGTTATGAAAATTGCCATTCACCTGCCGGCCGCCCCCAGGCCGCCGGTTGGGGTTAACCCCAAAAAAATCATGCCGCCCAAGTGTGAGTAATTACGGCAGTTAGACTACAACAAGATTGGCTTTGGCCCAAAACCAGTTAACCAAACCTGACCCCGGCCCGCCAGCCACTCAATCGGCCTGTTAACCTGACCGGCCACCATTCAAATTTTGCCAGCCTTTTTTTTTTTTTTGCCTGGGCCGGCGACGGCATAAATATTCCATAGCTGGCTTAAAAATAGAAACAACAGTCAGGGGGCCTGGGGGTGGCGCTTTGTGTTTGCTTTTTGCTGCTCAACTGAGCGACAACGGCAGGGATGCTGGCAGCAGCTGCCGGCGAGGTCACCTACAGTTGACTAAACATTCTCATTTCGTTGCTGAACCCAAAAGTCAACCGGGCCCCCCCGCAACGTATGCACGGGGCTACTGGGAGGTCAATTGATTTTAACGGCCCACCTCGCCCCTTTGGAAAGTGTGAAGAGGCGTTGTGTTTGGCTTAGCATTTTCTAAATGAATTCATTAAGTAAATTTGACTGCTGGCAAGAGCAGTAAAATTGCTAGGCCTCCGCTTGGTCGTAAATGATGAATCGCCGTCGCTGGGCTAGAGAACCACAGAGAACTTTTTAATTATCGAAATAGACAAACCGACCGAGGACAGAGCCAACATAATTAGGACCACCCTGTCCTCGTAATAGAGGCGTTAATGTTGAGCCGGCCAGCAATCCTGGCTGTTGTTGTTGGCGGTAATTGAAAATTGATATTTGCATTTTAATTAATGCCCGGGCAGAGCTTTGCCTCGCGCTTGCCTTCAGCTATTTTGCTGTAATTGAAAGGCAGCTGGCGGAGAGGGAAACATGGCAAAGTCACAAGTCAAACAATCGCATTTCGTCTACTTCGCACGACCTTTGACCGGGTTACTGGCGGGCGGAAAGAACCGCTAATAACTAATGGAAAATAAACACCCACACGACGGCCGAGTGTGCGTGTGTTTATAGCCGGAAAATTAAACAGGATTAAGCGACGAGCAAGAAAGTTCGGTTACGAGAAAATGCCAATCAAATTTGGGAAAGGGGCGAACCTAATCGGTTTATGACTGTGGAAATAGATAAGAAATCAAGTGGAAAAGCGCACGGAATTAGAAGTTTAATTGATGCCAAGCAGCTCCCCTTTGGCCAGCTCATAATCAGAAAATCAACAAGCGTTGGTCACTTTCCCTTAAGAGAAGCTCCAACCAACGACTCTCTGGCTCTCCGACTCTCCATGCTCTTTGCAGGAAAGCTCTGCTCAAAAAGCTCGAAACTCAGAACGAGTGAAACTGGGGAGGCTGCAGAGAGCGTGTTTCCTCTAACCATTTCCCGGGTTTTCCACCCACCGGCCGAGGCTGCTGGCATTGAGTGGCCATCGAGTCAAGTGAGGCCACTTGAAATGTTGCCCGATATATTTTGCTTTCGACTTAGTGTCAGACAAGGAACTCGCTGGGCCACCTTCTCCCAGCCCGGGGAATGTAATTTTCCTGTTTTTATTTTCTACAATTTCACTTGGCTTATGTTCGCCGCCGTCCCTCCGTCCACCGTCCGCTTTTTGCCACTTCATTTTTGTCTCACACTTAAGATTTTTGCTTTGTTTTCGCATTGTTTGCCATTGCCTAGGCTTCCAGGCTTTCGCTTCCTTTACTTTCCTTATCAGCATGATGGATTTTTTTTGCTTGTCCTTTTTTTGCATGCCCTTTTCCTTTGTGTGTGGGTGGCTTTTATTGTTTGATTTTTGTCAACGCTCTTTGCTTTTATTTCGGCGGATTTTATTTCCTTTTTTTTATTATTCGCTCTCCTGTTTCGTCTTTGATTTCATTGCCTCGCCATCATTGCTCATTTCCCGGTTAGTTGCTCTTTAATCCTCCGAGTACCTCACCCAAGGACTGTCTTAATTTCCCTGCCGACTTGTTTGTTATTGATACGGTAATTGGATACCCGCTCACGCAGGCAAGAAGGCAGCATTCGGTGGCGCCTCAGAGATCCGCAGTGCCAGCAAAAATTGCCACTTAATTACATGAGATTGGCAGGCATTCGCCGGGCGTCTCTGCCGCCACCGCAACTCCTTGGCCGTCGCCAGGCAGCAGGAGGAACTTTACAATTAACTACTAATTGCTCATACGCCGTGTGGCGCGGGCGCTGCAAGTTTCCAGGTGCCGGCGACGAGTTGGCGGCGCGGCTTTTTCTTGCTTTTTTTGCTCTAATTATCCGCATTGTCGCCTACGCTGTGTCCTGGCATTCGCCTGCTTGGCATTTCGTAAATGAAGTTTTAAATTTTTATTAAATGTTTTTGCGCATTTCTCTGCTCGGCTGGCATTCCTCACTGTCCTTCTTTGTCCAACAGCCGATTGTAATTAGTTTTTAATTGCTTTTAAGTTTGCAACTATGCGACCCCATCGGCGGGCGGGGCGGTTGGTTTTCTTGTTGCAGGTTGAGGTTTTCCCACGCAGCTGTGCCGTGTGGCAAAGTCAATCAGGCCGGCGGTGGGCGTCAGCGTCAACGGCCTGGCAAATGCCAAGAAAATGGAAAAAATCGTGCGGAATGGCTGGGCGCTCCCACTCACAAAAGTAATCAGAAAAGTTTCGCAATAAATCTATGAATATAATGAAAAATCTACCCTCCCCCAAACCTCCCTCTCTCTGTGTGTGTTTGTGGGAGAAAGTGACAGGCCCAGGCCTCAACTGGGGCAATTACAATTTCAAATGCTGCAAGTGAAAGTTGAGAAATGGTCTGAAGCGCAGCTGGGCGGCCCCCGAGGAAAGTGGGGCAAATAAGAAATAAGATTTTAGAAATATTTTTGTTATTTTTGGTGCGGTTTCTTTTCCGCCCCTCAACTGGCATCAATCGCGTATTCATCGGGGCGAAATTGACCCCCATCCGTCTTCCGTTTGACGGTCTCTCGGATTCGATTGCATTCACAAACCCATCGCTAAACAGCCAATCGCTGAACTAGCAGCTGCCACGAAACCCATCACGCCCCAGTGAATGGAGCCTCCCATGCAAATGTCGAACATGTGTCCTGTCGTCGATGGCTCGAGAAATTGTCAAACAAAATGAAAAATTTATACAAGAAAAAACCGAAGAATAAACGAATGAAATATAAAAGAAGTAAGAATATTACAGTCGGCCTAGGCCGACTTTTACATACCCTGTACCTTCATAAAAAAAAAAAAAAATACGCCGCTCGAATTGGTTCCCGATTGTTCAAAATCGGTATCCAGGGAACACCACGGGGAGGCCTTTGCAACTGCAAAGGGGTCAAAACTGACCTACGAGTCGACTTGAGATGTGAATACATTTTATACAAAATGTATGCAAACATCTCCATGTTCCCCACCTAAAGGTACAGGGTATAAAAATTAAAATTTAAATCGTGTAGTTTCTGCAAATTGTTATTAAGAATTGTTGCTGTAAGTTAATTCTGTAAATTTAAACAGAAACGGTTAAAATGTATTGGAAAAAATATAAAAAATTATATAACATTGCCGGCATTAAAAAACCGACTTTATAAAAGAGTAACCCACCCAAAAAAATATCGGAGAAATGGAAAAGGTTAATAAAAAAATATTCAGTTCATATTTATATAGAAAAAATATATGAAAAATGATGGTAAAAAAATTGTCCTTAAGGAATTGTTGCAAAAGAGAAAAAAAATGTATTTTGCTGTAAATTGTTGCTGAAAATTGATGCTAGAAATTTTTGCTTGCGCAGAAATGGTTAGATAAAAAAATATTTAGAAAATATAAACATTGCCGGCATTAAAAGACTAACTTTATCAAAGAGTAACCCACCCAAAAAATATCGGAGAAATGGGAAAGGTTAATAAGAAAATATTCAGTTAAGATTGATATAGAAAATATATATGAAAAATGAAAATAACAAAAATTGGACTCACCTGAGAATGGCTGCAAAAAAAAGGAAAAAAAATTATTTAATAAACAATTTCATAATTAAAAATAAGTAAAAATTATTTACTTACCATTATTTACCATTTTTGCTCATCCTTGTTGCTGCTGACAATTCCTGTTGTTGGTTGTTGTTGCAATTGCGTTGATGTGGGGCTGCAAAAAAAGGAAAGTATTTTTCAATTTAATGATTTAAAATAAATAAAAATTCTTTTCTTACCATTATTAATTTGTTGCCGTTGATTGTTGCTGAAAATTGATGCTAGAAATTGTTGCTTGCGCAGAAATGGTTAGTTAAAAATATATTGAGAAAATATAAACATTGCCGGCATTAAAAGACCGACTTTATAAAAGAGTA
>JBAMCP010000310.1:0-62273 GCA_037075105.1 Lissocephala sabroskyi | reverse complement strand
TATTTGCAAATGGTTTTCGCCCTGTTATGCCGTCGACAGCTCAGCTCCCCCAAAAATCAATTAGCCATCGATGGGCCTGCTCATATATAACGAGGTGTCAACTGCAGGATTGGGATTCAAATCATTGGCCATGGCGGGGGTGACCACGGCAGTCTTTTTGGATTGGTTAGGGCAAATTAAATCTTAAGTGGTCTGAGAAGGGGAGAAATGGCAAAAGCTGAAGAAAACCATTAAAATTCTTTATATTCTTTTTGTCAGAAGAAGGTTAGAAGGTTAAGGCAAACTAAGGCTTGAGCTGGCCAAGAAGAATCTCCGAGGAAGACAAAAGCCTTGGAGACTCAAACAAATCTCAAATCTCAAGCCAAAAAATGCACCAGCCTCCAATTTATTTTTTAGTCAGCGAATACCTAAAGCCTCTTAACCCGTTCGGAAATCATTTCCCATCCTGGTTTTGTACAATTTCTCATTTCTGCCAGCAAAGCCGATCAATTTTATTGACAGCGAAAGTATAAAACCTTTCAATCGACCTTTACCTTTTTCTCAGGGTTCAATTTCATCCGTCACCATTTTGAGAGGCCTTAAATGTCTTCATTCGTTAGTTTCCCTTATTTTTAGAAGACTCCGATATTAAATCACCTATTTCTTGCGGTTTAATGATCGCATTTTTAATTAGAAACCTTTCAATCTTATTATTCCTAAGAATCTTAAAAGTTGACTCCTTATGTTTGCTTCCATGATCTCTACAAATTTCCCAATCCTTCAGTTTTATTTTAAGCTTCCCTATTCAGAATATTTAGGAGCTCAGTTGACGTAAATAAACTTCAATTAATCCTATCCAATAAATCTTCTATAAGATTTCCTCATTCTTTGTAGTCTTCCCTTCAATTTGAAAAGTTCCTTTGGGTTTTATTTAAATTTATTTATTACGTTTCTTTTTGCTTAGGATTACTGGGTTTTTATCTTTTATATAGCGCTGATTTCGTCCGCTTTCTTTTCTTTCCGACTGATCGAAATCACTCATCGAATTTTTTAATGCATTCAGCGCTTCGACTTATTTATTTCATTTAGGATTAGCATAGGTTTTTTTTTTATTTTTTTATAATATTTACAGTTATGCGCACCAACTCGCTGGGATAGTCGGTTTTCCCAATCCGATTTAATACTATTTGATCATAGGTTCTGAATATAATTCAATTTTACGTATTTGACGGCGAGTAATATTCGTTCGGTGTATCCAAAAATCATCTACTGATGTTCTTGTTTGTCTCTAAAACGTTATGGGATATTTTCTGGCTGGCTTGCTACGTATATAGGTCAAGTTTTATTAGACTAAATATTTTTGTATTTGTATTTAATTTGTTTTTCTCTTCTCGTTCTAACTGACGACGTGTCGGTCAACGAATTTTGTTTGTTATTTGGATGGGTTCTTGTTGTTGTTGTTGTGGTTTTAAGTGCGCCAAAGGAAACTAAATAGAGTGAACAAATATTTGGCAAAAGATCGAGAATCAAATCTATAAAAAGAAACCTCCCAAAATCACCAAAGCGAGAAAAAGAAAATCAACCAAAAATCAAATTCATAAAAGTGCTGCCCGTCGGTCCTGCCCGACGGATCCTCGTTAACCAGACGAATGTACTACAGTTACAGTTATCCTGGATATTCTTTTAAATATTTGCATTTGTATAAGTTTGCTTTGTTCGACTGGAATTGTCGTTTTTCTCCTCTTCCCACCTTCATTTGGTTTGTGTAAATATTTGTGGCTTTTTTTTTTGTAATATTATTTCAAATATTTTGTTTTATTTTGTAGGGCTTTTTTGTTTTTGTTTTCAAATGTATACGAAGTACAATAAATTTAATTTTGGGAAGTTGGAAACTACGTATATGGGGTTCGTTTTATCTTTCTACTCTGCGAATTACTTGGCATGAGTTTCTCTTGTTGTTGTTGTTGTTGCAACCTTAGACTACTACGTATTTTGGAGTTGAAGAAACTTCTTTCTCTATAAATCTTAAGTTTGATTCACTGGCCAAACGACAATACAATTTTTTATATATATTCTTGTATATGTTAATTTTATTTTATTTCCTTTTCATTACGTATTTGAAATCGTGATTATGCTTTCGGGTATGTTGCATACCGTTTATTACTTTCTCGTTATTCTCATTTTAAAATACACTTAATTGGTTTTTAATTCGATTTAGGGTAAATATGGAAATATTTATAAGAATATTTATCATATATTTATTTTGTATTAACTTAATTGTTTTTAATATGGCAATGAAGAAATTATGGTAAGCTAAAGAATCGAAAGCGCGGTTAGCATAGAAAACAAACTACAGCAAAACGGGGATGCATTTCCAAAAAAAATAATAAAACATACAACAAAACAAACATTTGGAAGAAGTGACGGGGGACACTCGGCAACAAAAGGTTTCAAATCTTTCCAATAAATACACACAAAGAAACGAACAATCAAATCGATTTCTATATAGTTATATATATATAGTCTATAGATCTAAAGATATTCCTCAAAAAACATACAATCAATTATTTTTTTTTAGGATTTTTTCTCGTTTTTTTTTCTGCCATTATAAGTAAGGTTATGTTCAATAGTTAAACGGTATGTAGTAAATTCTACAGCAGTCGCAAAATAATTTTACACAGTTGAACTCGTTTAGCAATGGGTTGAGTGAGGGGGTTCGGTTGGCCCAATTCACGGGGTTACAATTTCCATCTGACTATCAAATATCGCTCATTTTTCAATTCTTGTTTCTTGTCTGTCGCATAAGATTCTCAATTGAATTCCAGATTCATATGCTTTACAATATCATATTTATATATGTGTATAAACTATATAACTACTTAAGCATTTACCGCTAGGCTAGGTTATTCCCTGGCCCAGTAGACAAAAGAGAACATTCCTTGAAATCTTCTAATTCTTTTTTTTCCCTTGCAGATTCCAATCGATTGATCTACTGGCGCCACCGTTCCTTCGGTTGGGGGTAAGTTCTGTACTGACTTATAAGCTATTTACTATGTAAAGTTTTACGTATTTAAGTTATCAACTTGTGGTTGTTACGCACACACATCGAGAGACAGAGAGAGAGCGAAAGACTGGGACAGACAGTAGAGGGGCTAGAATAGTTGAAGGGCCAGCGCTGGCAATCAGAGGGCCGGTTGTTGGGGGCTGGGCGACTTAAGAGTTCACTTTGCTGACCGCCTTGAGAAGATCGTGATTGCTTTTGTCGAGGGCACTCATCATGCCCATGCCGCCGAGACCGGCGCCCAGGCCAGCACCCACGCCCACGCCGACGCCCATGCCGAGGCCAAGCTTGAGATCATTTTGTCCCACGCCCACAACCGAGTGATGGAGGTGGGCCGGATTGTGGGCTATGATCGAGTGGTGATCCTGCTGCTGTTGCTGCTGCTGTTGGTGTTGCTGCTGCTGTTGTTGTTGTTGCTGCTGTTGCTGCTGCTGCTGTTGGACTTGCTTGTTCTGCTGGGCGGATTTCATCGTCTCCTGGGCCTTCATTTTCTCCTGCTCCTCTCGATCGCGGCGCGCCTAATCAGATAAGAAAGACAACGACAAGAAAAAGAATTCCACTCGTTAGGCTTCCATTATGCAAATTGGTTTTGTGTATTTTTGGAAACTCCTCCACTCACCTGCTCGTTGATCTCCTTGACTGCCCGCAGTTCCTTCTTCAATTTCATGCGACGGTTTTGGAACCAAATCTTTATCTGCCGCTCAGTCAAACAGAGGGCATGGGCGATCTCGATGCGCCGCCTGCGGGTCAAGTAGTGATTGAAATGGAACTCCTTCTCCAGCTCGAGGGTCTGGAAGCGTGTGTAGGTCTGCCGGCCGCGGCGTCTCGGACAGCCGTTCGGACCTGCAACAAACAAAGAAATTCGACGCTGGGTTAGTCATATGAAATTTATAAATCGACTGCTTTCCTGCTTTTGCCAACGCTTTTTTTAATGAGCTGCGAAAACGAATACGGAGCTGGCCAGTGATTTGTGGGCCGACTGCATTAACCGGGCCGCCAAGCGCCGAGCGGCCGAGATCACTGCACTGGCAAGGGGTCTCGGGCGTGACGTCACTCGCCACACAGCCAGCGCTGCTGGCTCGCCGCGGGACACCGCCTGGTGGCTGGCCTCCCTGGGGGGCGGCCGCCTTCGGGCTGTGATTCTGTTTCCCCGGGTCGCAAAAGGGTGAGAAGTCGACGCGGCACCGAATCAGCAGCAGGTCGCCCATCCACACAGCAATTTCCCTGTCCGCATTCTTCTTGCATTCTCTTGTTGTTTTTTACTGATTTTCCACGCTACCTGTGCGAATTTTTTTCGCGTCGCTGGAAAAGTCCGGGAGTCGGTTGGGCGGCGGATGCCTGTTTATGTTTCGGAAATCAAAATTTTGCTATCTGCAAATTGTTTGCGGCTCAGTTCGTCCTGCTTGCTGTTTTATGGCCCCGACGGACTTTTTCCTCCTCGTTCACAATTTTTTATGGTTTCGTTTCGTAAAAATAAAAAAAAACTAAAGCCGCTGCACGGGTCAGGGTTCAGATTTTGCGTAATATTTTGAAAGGTGCATTTTTTCGGAAAATCTCTCCCTCGCAACGGTTGTAAATCATTTCAAACTAATTGACAAAGCAAAAGATTCACTCGAACAACAAAACCAGCAAAGGTTTTTATAGAACTGGTTAGTGATTTTGAGAGGAAGAAGAAGGACTGAAAATTCAGGATTTTAATTAATCTAGAGAAGAATTTCTATGCCTTTTAAATCTGATAAAGGTGAAGCTTCTATAAAACAACAGATTCCTTCTTCTGAGCAGAATTATCTATTTAAATCCTAGGAAGAGATCCGATAATCTCAGTCGAACTTTTTAAAAGATTTCTGATATTATTCAGACATTTTATAAAGTCATTATCTAATTATTAGGAACCCTTGAATATTCTTTGTTTCAAGTTCAAAGATTCCATAAATATTATCTCAAGAAATCGTTCGCCAATAATTTATCTATTCTCTCAAAGCTTCTAAATTCTCCTGATTATTCCTCGTTCTCTAATTTTCTTGTTCTCCGGAATTCTCCTCCAGAAACTGCTGTATTCTTACAGGGTTTTTTGGATTCCCGTCGACTAATAAAAGATTCCCTGTCTCATAACACTCGAAAGTTGTTCTTTATACAATTTCGATGGGTTTGTTGTCCATAAAAACGATTCAATGGCTCTCTGTGGACCGTTCCGAAGGAAACTTTGTCCACCATTTCCCACTCACCTCAGCTCATAGCTGGGCTTCTTGGCCGCCCCTCCTTCTAATCAACTTCAACCCTCGACCGAAGGAACAACAACAAAGAAAGATAAACAAGCGGGAGAGCGAGAAAGGAGAAGAGAAAAGAAAAACATTTCGAAACTAATCTAAATTATTTACACGCTACAATGAGCAGCTACAATTCCTCCCATAAATCACGACTCCCAGGACACACGCGCCCCTAAAAAAGATTTACGATTCCCTGGCCCCCAGCCAAAGCAGCTGGTGCGAGCGAGACAACCGATCAGCCCAACCGACAGTCACCACGATGGTAAAACAGGAGTGATGGAATCCAATATGGCTGCCGGGTGTGTGTGTGTGTGTGAGGTGGACAGGTAGACACACACACACACACACAGAAGCGGGCAGAGAGTCACAGAGTCGTCGTCATAGCAACGCCGGCAAAATTGTCATTGAGAGTGGGAAAGTAGGCAAAGGAGAGGAAGGGAGGGGAGGGCTGCGGTGACGGGGTGACGATGACGGCGGTTGTGTTGTCGGTGGCGGTGGGCAGGGCCCGCCGGAGTGCAACTGTGAGTGGCGGTGGTGAGTCGGCGCAAAAGGCAAACCGGAATTGCCAGGCAGACGCGCCGGACGGACGGAGAGCGGCGAGTGAAGCGTGCGCATTTTGAGAGGGCAAACGAAACGAACGCAGTGAATTTTTCAAACGCTTTTTGTTGTTGGCCGAGAGAATTTTTATTGATTTTTCATTGGAAGTGGCCAAAAGACCGAACTGAGTGGGCCAAAATGCACTCAATTGCAGCGGCACTCAGCAAGGAAATTATGAGAGAAATGGATTGGGAAAATGAATTCTAGGAAGAACGTTCTATATCGGTAATTAAATCGACTAGATCTGAGATTTCTTTAACCGCAATCGAACCGGTTTGGGCCACCGGTAGCAGAATCAGCATTTGGTATTTTTCTCACCTTCACAATTAAGAAAAATCAACGCCGGGCGAACCGGTTCATTGCACAAAAAAAAACCTATTCGATTTTCCAATTAAAAATCTATTAGCGAGCCATAAATTACCAATGCAATTGACTGAGCTTCGGCCGGCCATGAATCACAGGCACACAAGCCCATTCAAGATGATTTACAGAGATCCCCGGGAAAGAAGCGGCCGCCCAAAGTAAACAATGCAAAGGCAGACGCTTTGGCGTTGGCCAAAATGGAGCAGGTATTGGGGAGGAGGCCCCCAGGCGCCACTGTCAACATTCTGAATGGGCAATGCGAATGGGGCTGATATTCCGGTGAATGGGTCGGTTAATCGTTGTAGTTTCCCTGCCCCATGCCCCCGGTATGAATGGCTTAAGTGGCGGCGTCGACGTCGGCGTCGGCAATGGCGTCTATAACAATGACATTAACAATTAAAAATATTAATAATAATAAACGTAATTGTTCGATAAACAGACGACGACGTCGACGTATAAACACAGCGGCGGTGGAAAAAAAAAACAGACGGAAACTTATGATGACATAAAAATCATAAAAACAATTCAAAGCGTAAAATAAAGATATACACACACACCGAGCCGGAGCCACTCGACCGTCCCACCGGCGGGCACAAAAAGCGCTATAGTTTATATGGCGGACATTTGGACAGACAGACAGACGGGCGGGCAATCGGGCAAACGAGCAGACGGGTTGCGTACAACGACAACGACGACGACTACGAGACACAAAATTGTAGATACAATAAACAAACATTTTGTATGCGTTTTGTTTCACTTTCTGGGCGTTTTTTTCGGAGTTCGGGGTTTGCCTTTTGATAAAAAAAAAAAATAATAAACAAATTTACATATCGTTTGGGTGAAACTTTGAGAAACATTGTGACAATTTGGCGGGCTAATTAATTTAAATTGTTGACGTTTGCAAAAAAAAAAAACGGAGGGGAAAAAAACTTTTGGAATGTTTGGCAGTCGATAAATTCGTTGATTTCGCTGTTTTGTTGACCCGCGAAACTTTTTTGCTGCTGCGTACGAAAATTGCAGTTTTGTTTGTTTTCCTTGGAAGTTTTTCGGTTGATTTTCGATTGCCAAAAGATCCCATTCCCATTTTATTGTTGTTTTTCAAAGGAATCTTGCCAAAAAGCCAGAGTACTTGGGAATTACAAATTCCGATTGCTTAAGTTTCTAGGAATTCAAATCATCAATCGTTTCTGCAACGGATTTAAGCCAAGCATTTGAGGGTACTTTTTGCGCTCTACTGTACTCCGGGCCGCCATTTTAGGTTTGCTTCAGAAAAACTAAATCACTCTGTTTTCCTTCAATGAATTTCCTCGGCTCGGAGGTGGAGGTGGTACCCAGCGAGTTCTTCTATGCTGATTTGTTTATATTTTTTGTTCTTTTCGGCTGGGCATGAATTTTCGAAACGAACTTCCCGGATGGCATGTTGAAAGATATATAAACAAATTGCCTTGTTGGCCCACCGACCAGACATTTAACATGCATCGGGGGGCTGACGAAGGAAAAACTTCAACAGCCGCAACTACAACGCCCCGAAAGGAAATCGATTTTTGATGGAAATTTTCAGCGTCGCCTCGCCTCGCGATGATCTTTTAAGCGTAAATTGCAATAATTTAAGCTGCTCAAAAATGAGCGCCTCGGGAATTATGTAAATGCCTGGCAAGACTAATTAAAGTCTCCCCGAAAAGGCCGCTTAAAAACGGCTAAGAGCAGCGAACTCAGTCCGGCCGAGGGGCGGACAGGCAGCCTGGCAGCATCTGGCGCTTTTGTGCGGCTTTTAGCCAAGCGAGGGGATAAACAAGAAGCGAAGGCGGAAAGGCACAGGCGGCGGCGGTGGTGGTTAAAATGGTGGCAGGTAACTGCCGTGGGGGTGGCCTGGGCGGTTTCCTTGCTCTGCAAATAATTTATGTTTATTAAATTTATTTAAATTTAATCAGCCGCGCAGCCACCCCAACGGGCAGCCTACGCCAGACACCGGGGATGCTTTTTGCAATTTATGTGCAACCAATGCGAATACGCCAGCCACGCCCAGCCGCGGGCAGAGTGCCAAAAGGAAGTGGGGAGAAGCCTCCAGAGCCTGCCGCCTTCGCCTCGGCATAAATTGCTAATTGTGTGCTTAATCTTGGAAAATATATAGCCGCCTGTCTGGCAGATCGAGGGGTAGCTGCCGGGATAAGGAAGGCAGCAGGCCTTGCGAATATTTCCGAGCATTTACTGCGCTGGTTCGCAGCTCCTTGGGGATTTATAAATTCTCATCAAATATTTCACGCCATTATTGGAATTGCTTGTTGTCGGGCCCGGCTGGCGGGCCAGGGGTGTCTTTTCAAATTAAAAGCTTAAGTCGAATAGGCCCAGAAATGCTGACAATTAAAAGGCCGACAGAAGCAGAGCGCAGAAAGTAAATGAACAGGGAAAATTCATAGTGAAAATTTACATAAAAATAGAAAATTCTAAATGAAGTTTCTCTCTTTCTTTGCAGGCTGCCAGGACCCTCCCAAAACAAGGTAAGTCGTAGTTTTTAAATTCCCCCGGAAAAACTCGTTTCCCCTGTTGTTTTATTTCCCGAAAAAAGGGTTTAATTTCTGGCCAATAACTTTTTCGAAAAGCAATGTAATTTGAGCTTACGATCGTACAAAATGAAACCTGATGACCCCCACGGGAGGTAAAACAACAACAACAATGCAATTGTCTCGAATGACATAAAAGAAAAGGTTCCTCGGCAGCGGCCATTTTCCCAAAAATTACTCCTATGCAGCCATTAACAAAAGACCGAGCCGCGTGTGTGTGTGTTGCTGGGGAAATAGAAAATCCGCTGGTGTGTGTGGGCCATTAATCAACTTTGTCAGCCAAACGAAAAAGAAACCCTAAAAAAACCCGGCAACGTTTGTGGTCTGCGGTCGTCGTTGTGATCCAAGCAACCAAGAAAACAGTCAACCAGCCAATCAATTTGTGTGTTGGCCGTTCTCAGGACCACACCTTGGAATAGAAAGAAAACAGGGACAGAGCAGGGAGGGGCAGGCGGAAAAGCCCCCGCGATTAAATGTAATGCCAGCGGGCACAGTGGCCAAAGGTTTCTCATTTAATTGCAGGAGTTGCAGGGCAGGCCCGGCGCTCCAAATCAAATCACTCACGACCCAGTGTGCCTGGGTAATATGAATTTGTTGTACACTTTGTCCCCCTCCGCACACACGCACACTGCGGGGCTCCTGACGCGGCATTTAAATTTGTATTAACGCAGTTCAGTTTTCCCGTCGTTGTGCCCGTCGCGTTGCGGTGTCTCCGCCACTAAGCATGAATTATGTGGAAATGTGGGTAAATTTAGAACCACGCCAGGCCGAGATAAGTAAAAGAAAAAGGTGCGGAGGCGGGGAGCGATCAATCGATCGGAGGAACCTAAAAGTTTCTTTTTTATTCGAATTTAAATGTCACGTCGCGTTTAGGTGGCATTTTAAATACGTCATCGTTTGAAAAGTGCCGGAAAATGGGTCCGGCGTGGGCAAAGTTATCGATGACATCTGCTCAAGTTTTTTGGGTATTTTTGTTTTCATTTCAATTAAAATGCAAGCAGCTCTTCTGGCTGCCTCCTTGGCGGCCTCCCCAGCTCAGGTTCAGTAGAGCGTGAACGGTTTTTTGGGTCTTCGGGGGTGGCCATGGATTTTCCAATACAAATCGACAAACGAATGTTACCAAGGTTCATGGAGCCCGGCAACCATCGGCAAATGAAGCTAATCAATTTCAATTCATTTGGGTTGCTGGAAACCCAATGAGCCGTCCAAAGGGCAACAACAACAGCCGTCAATGATGCCAATTGCAATTGCCAAAGAATAAGGCAACCTTTTTTGCTCCAAACAAAGGCGACTAACCGAAAAGTGTTGATGAACCCGAACAACACATGCGCCCTGCCCCCCACTCAAGGGCCGCACGCCGTTGCTGTTGTCATCATTTCGAATTTGGTTATCGTTATCGATTTGCCAGGACCAGCAGGCGGGTGGGTGGTGGTTAAACGCCTTTCATTTGCAATTAAATTGAAGCTTCTCGACCAGATACACCGGCCAGGGCAGGGGATGAGTTTGTGGTCACCCAAGTCCGGTAAACTGGCCAACCTACCCGACTGCCGGCCGGCCTGCCGTCTGCCTGTCTGCCTGTGGGCATTCGAGTGGCCATCGCCGACGTCGTTTTCAAAAATCTTGCGGATTACCAATTCTAGACGCCTAATGCCGTTTATAGGCCATCGTTACAAATGTTTCGCCTGGCCCCCAACCACCGGCGCCTGCCCGAAATTAGTTCGGCTGGGCCCCAGCCACGCCCACTGCCTGCTGTCTCCCCCGCTCCCTGCTGCCTGCCCCCACTGAGCTAACAAATTTATTGAAAGTGCCTGCCGCCAAGCCGAGCTGAGGCGGGGCGGTCTCAGATTTCGATAGTCGCTTCCTTTGTCGATGCTTTGGCAAAGTTTGCTCTGCTTGGAGTTGTTGTATTTTTTCTTCCTTTTTTTGCGCAATTCTTTTTGGTCTGCCTGGCTGCTTGCTCGCTGGCTTCCTTTTCCGTTTTCCCTTTTAACTTCTGGCCATATATTTTTCACATTTATTGCGGGTATTTTGTCTTATCACACCCTCGTGTTTGCAGTGCGTGCAAAAAATACCACCACCCCCACATCCCGCCCACCTCGCCAGCAGTGGCTCTGGCAGTGGCAAAATGTCTGTGGCTCATTGCTAAAATCGCAAGGAGCATGAAGCAAACGCCGAGGAGGCGTCGAGCGGCGGTCGGTGGCCGGAAGGGCGGTTAGACTGCTGAGGGTGCCGGTGGGCCACCAAGAGGATGTGGCATGTTTTGGGCTAAGCAAAGAGAAATGCCAAAACCACCCACGAGATTAAAAATGCCATAAAGACAGTAAGGGTGAATGGCTCTAATGGCCGACGTTATGCGTTCGCCTTCTTTGCTGTTGCTGTTGTTGTTGTTGTTGTTTCCTTTATGCCCGACAGCAGTGTCTGCCTCACACCCTCTTTCACTGTCTGTCTATCATTCCCTTTTTCTGTTCCTCGACTTTGGCTTCGGTTCAAAAAGCAGCAGCAGAACTGCAGAGTCGGCAGCTGGCAGTTGGCAGCCTGGACTTTCGTTTCAGAGGTGAGAGGGAAAGAAATTCTATTAAACCTTTTAAAGGTTCACAAAACAGATCTTGATATATTGAAATATATAAAGAAAATTTAGTAGGATTTTCTGAGAAGCGGGGAGAGTTAGGGAGTATCTAAAAGTTGGTTAGGAAGAGGGAATTACGAATTTTGTAGCTGAAAATCAGCGTAGGCTGAATTCTTGATCGGTATTGGTCGCTGGAAATCCAAATTTCCAATTAAAATATCGCCAGGAATAGTTTAAAGATCTCTTTATACCCTGTGTATGTTTCTGGGAACTCGTAAAATGTTTTAAAAATTCCTTTATTGCTTCCTTGTTCCTCAATTGGACTTCGTACTTCAGGGTAACTTTAGGACTCTACAAAAATATCCTACAAATTCAGTGGGTTGTCTTGATTGGCTTCCAATTCTTTTTGGAGCTCTTGAAACTTCTCAAACGACTAAATATCTACTCTGATTCGTTTCCAAAGATCCCGATTAAAATTATATTTAACCTTCTCTTAAACTCCGCTTTCAATTCTCAATTCTCTCCGTACTTTCCTCTCAGTTCTCTAAGTTAAAACACCTTAAGGGAATCTGCTTCTCCCTCTCTCACTTTCTTTTGTATTTTCTTCCGCTCCGCATCCCATTTGGGTATCTTGAAAACTGCCTATATCCATAATGTAAATGGCCGTGGAAGTACAACTAAAAGTTTATCTTGCCGAGATTAGCGGCAAATAAACAATTAAGAGTCAGCGGCAGAGCGGGAAAAAAGCCGGGGTATGATTAATTTCAACGACTTCAATGGTTGGGCCAATTAAACAGGCAGAAAACTCACGCGACACGCTCTCCTCCCACCCCCAACCCCGCTTTTCCTGAAGATAAACGAAAGATGGTGGGAAATGCACTAAAAACACGCAACGACGTGGCAAGGAAGGAGGAGAGCAGTCGAATGGCAAGTGCGGAATTTGATGCAATTTAAATTAATGAAAATGGAAAAGTTTTTAGCCAGGGATCTGCGACAGCCCCCCACCCCCTTCCCATCACCCTTTCCCAGGGAGGAATAAACTCCAAGAGGAGTTGCCTGGGAGGTAGACGACCCACCGACCGCCTGCCTGTCTGGGTTCTGTGTGTGTGCAGCGGTTTTAATTTGATTTTGTCTGGAAATTTACATGTCTGCCTGCCAGGACAAACCGACTGTCCGTCCGGCGGCCATTTTGTGTGGCGGCGCGTGTGCCGGTTGGCTGCTCGATTTGTCGCTCTGTAATTCAAACCCTTTTTGCCAATTTACGCCACTCGAGCATTAAAACCGCAGATTAACAGCCGCCCGGGGTAGTTAAGAAAAAAAGAGACCTTCTCTTTTGTCCCCCTTCCTGGGTGTCTGCCGGGGGCATTGCCATTCACCATCTCGCCTGGAAACGTGTCATTTCGAATTTTCCGCCACTGAAACAGGAACAAAAACATCACAAAAAACACAAAACAAAACCACAAGCCCAAAACGAAACGTGCCGATAACACGGTGTCGCATATTCTCTGTACTAACTTAACCCCCACCACCCCCTGGCGGGAGGGGGGCGGGGGTACGGGATTCCTGCCTGGTTCATTTCATTTGCCGTTGTAATTTCAAAAAAAACACCGACCGGAATGACTGGACTGGGGGAGGCAGATGAGCGTACAAATGTAAATACAACAACAACAACAAGAGGAGTAAGAGAAAATCGGAAATTAAACAAAAACCGAAACGAAATGGAATTCGCTTATCGCGCCTCATAAATTAACCCTTGCAGTGCTGCGGGGGCCTTAAAGAGACACACGCCCCGGCCTGTGGCCCGGCCAACGCGAGAGTTGCTCTCGAAATCTTTTCTGGGTGTTAGGGTCGATAGTCCTCATTCCCGCTTTCTCTCTGTGCTCTGCTTTGGTTATCTGCCGCCGGTCGGTTCACCAGACCCGCAGACCGGGCGACGGCTGCCGTCTCTTTGGCGCTGCTGTCAATGACATTGGCCGTCGTCGTCGTCGTCGTTGGCTGCTCCACGAAATTGAGAAAAATGCTTTGTATAATTAATTTTAGCCCCCCACCGCCCCCGCCTGGGGCTGTGAGTGGCGGTGACTGTTTCCATTTTCATCGATCGCTGGCATCGATGCCAATGCTGCCCTTTGGCCTGAGGCAGCCGCCATTGTCGCCGGTCCGCCGGCTTATCATGAATTATTGCATGTTAAATTAATAAAAATAATGAATATGATTGTTTAGCGGGCTATCGCGGGCCGCCCTCGAAAGGTGCTGAGCAAAAAGCCCCACAATTGTTCGTTCTCAATGCTCTTGAAAGGTCAACGCGAGAGAGAGACGAGTTTCTTGGCAGCTGTCGTCAGAGTTGAGGAATTCCAAAGGCCACTCAAAATGCCTGACATTCCCACCTACAGATCTTCGGTGCCATTCACTTTCCTCCCCTTCGACGGGGAGTTGGGGTCGCCTAATTGCTTGTCAAACGGCCGCCGTTAGTGCTGTAAATTGCGCGAATGGGAATGGCAATGCCAACGCCACTGATTTATTTACAACACAAAGCAACCACCACCAGCGGCAGCAGCAGCAGCGGCAACTCCGCTGGCAACAACAGCAAACAAAAAAATACAAAACCACAAAGCAGATCAGCCAGATCACTCGGGCTCTGCTCCAATTTCAAACGAACTGTGACGCCCAAAGCCAAGGGACGGCACGTACCATCGTCAGGGAAGAATGAGCGGCGACTGCCATCGGCAGGCAGCGCTCCCTTGACCGGTCCATCGATGGGCATTTTTGTTTTTGCAGCGCCAACAGAAGGCAATTAAATGCGGCGCAATTACATGGCCACGTGCAGAAGAGCGATTTTCCCTCGGCGGGTCTACTGTGCGTATGCGCAATCCGGGGCAACGGGGAGCGAAACAAACGAGCCATTTACAAAATGTGTCCACAGCGCATTCAATTCCAATTACTGGCTGTTGGCAAAATTACTGACCAGAAGACTGCGCAACCGTCGCAGCACAGTGGGGCAAAATGCGGAAGAGCGAATTCTTTTCCACGACTTCAGTCTGCCTCAATTTGTCCCACTGTCCAACTGCCACTCGTCTTGGCTGTGGCCCCTCCCTGATCGGTTTCGGAGGGGGAGCGGAAAAATGTCGTTGAACTAATTAAAGCGAATTGTATTGGATTCCATAGCATGTGGCTGGCTGGCCAGACCACCAACCGCAACGACTGGACAGTTGGACGGTTGGCCATTGAGATTCGCTTAAACAATCGGACAGCATAATAAAACGCCATTATCAGGCACATAAAACACCGATCAGGGTCTCAATTCGAGCGTCCCTCCCACCGTCGATCCGTCATCGTTGCGGTTTGCCGGATCCGCTTGACGATCGTCGGTAGTCGTCGAAGTTCATCGGATCGCCGGATCATCATCATCGTTATGCACGGCACAAGACCAAGCGTAAAATCGTAAATAGATCATAAAACGATCGTAAAAAAACCATTTAACGACATTTGGCCAAACGGAACGCGATCGATTCAACGGTGGGCATTTCATTCTTGAATCTCCCGAGCCGGAGTTTTGCGGCGAATTAACTGAAATCTTTGCCCCAATTGTCACCCATTTCGTTGGGTTTTTATAGCCCCCATCAGCACAATTGGGGGCCATATGGTTTTGGGAGTGGATCTTTGGCCGGCTTAGCGGGTCCATGAATGTGATTTATGGGGCTGCCGCCAGCCACTTGACTTGTACGGCATATTAATTTACAATTTACCAGCAATTTTACGGCCCGAAGTTTTTGCTGGATCCCCGGCGCGGGCGCAGCTAGCCAGAAAATCAATTCAATAAACAAAAACGCAGAGTTAAAGGTTCAAAAGGCAGGCCAAGAGAGACGAAGTCCGTTGTCAATAGACCGCCAGAGTAAAGGAATTTATGACAGCCGCTGGGACAGGGAGAAAGTCGGCGTTGCCAGCGACCAGCAGGACCGGCTGGCGGGTGACGAATGCGGCGAGAAGGGTTTGGTTTGCCCAGCGGCAGTTGGTGAGGTGAAAGTGCCCAGCCAGCCCAGCAGGTAGGCCCGGCGATCGGGCTGACTAACTGACTTCCTGCAAATCCTTTCAAGGACGAGGTGCTCACAAATCGGTGGTCGTTCATATTTTTCGCTTGGTTAACGCGGCTAACGCGCCGGCCCCAGGGCCATTTGGGTTATTAACTTTTTAGGGTTTCGTTGGAAAAGCAAAAAATATGGATGGGTTTTAATTGCGTACTTACCATTGAAATCGCCGCAAACGACCCGTTCGAAGGGACTTCCCATCCAATCTGCAACAAAAGAAACATAATTACGTTAGTCATCTCTTAAATGGGTGAAGTAGAATTTAAACTAAGCGACAGCCTTGGTAAAAAACGTCACGAGCATGTGGAGAACATTGAAAATCTGCCCAGGAGTCCCTGGCAACTGGAGATCTGCTGATCTTCAAACGAAGGACAGAATTTTCAACAAGGGTTTCACAAAATTTAACTGGGGTTTGTCTTTTGAAGTCTGGTATTCAATCTTTAATTTTATTCTATTGGCGAAAAGTTTGGGTCTCTTTTAATTTTGAGAAACTTACTCAGAACTCTTGGAGTTTTTTAAGAAGACTTTGAAAATTCCATAATAATAATATTAGGAATCCCTTCTGATCTTTCTCCGTTTCCTGTTCCGGAAATTGTTCTTATCTTCGAGACTTTTTAAGCTCGCTCATAAATATGTTCTATTTCTTAATTAAGAAATTCAAAAGATCAAAATTAAACTGTCTAATGGCTAAACGAAAAGTTGTAGGAACTGCCATTACCATAATCGTTATCAGGAGACCTCAATTAATGTAGATTATATATCAATTTAAAAGTTTCGCTAAGTGGTTCATAACTCAAAAAAACTTCCCCGCAAACCCGAACCAAAAAAACCAACCAACTTGGCGCCAAACTTTGAAACCAGTAAGCCCCTCCCCCCAACCATCGTCGCTGGTCCATCGTCGTATTGCCGGCAGCTAAAGAAGATAAACGGTATTTGGGTATTTCGCACAATGAAATATTTTGCATATCTCGAACTCGCCGTCTCTCTCGCTGTGCTTGTGTGTCTCTGATTCGCCGGGTTCCTCGTACAGCACACAAAAACGATAAAATTGTCAACGAGATCATAGACGACAACGGCAGCAACAACGGCAACTGCGTTTGCCAGAAGGATGGGAACCGGTGACGGCGACTGGGACAGCGACTGCGACTGCCAGAGCGATGAAAGTAAATATGAGCATGACGCCATTACGGCAGCCAAGTGCGCGCGACACGTCGGGTTGGGGACAAGAAACCAAGCGACCGGCAGGCAGCCTCATCCTCAAGCCCATTGGCAGTCTGTTGTGTGGAGCGGCGGCCACCGCAGATACCACACAGTCGGCCGGGCAGACGGACGGACGGACGGAAGGCAAACTGCAGTTGGCCGTCTTGGGGCGTCGGGGGAGCCAACGCTTTACAGCTGAATGCTTGCCAAATGCAATTTAACTAATGAATTTTAATATTTTACGCCAAAGCGTCTGAATGAATTTTCATTTTCACATCGTTGCACCAGCGAGCCAACCAACAGCAGCAGCAACAATGTTGCTGTGGACAAACGAGGAGTGGGGCTGCCTGGCCGTTGAGCTGGGCTCTGATTATGCTGATAAGAAAGCAAAAAGGTTTAGTTTTCTTAATTATCTGGAAAAGCGTTGGGCTGTGGGTGGAGGGCGGCGTCCAGTTGCCCTGCCTTGCCCAATTTGCAGGCAATGCACGTGCAGTTGGCTGGTTGGCTGGCTGCCTGGCTGCCGGTTGGTTGGTTGTCCTGATAAAAATGCAGGCGCATAAATTTTGCAATCGTCAGTGGTGGCAACGGCGATTCCCAGTCGCGGGGGCCAATAAAAACCAACAACGACATGGAAATTTGTGCATTTTAATTAAAAAAGCGGCAGAGAGTCGCCGCCAAACCAGGCGGTCCCTCTCGGCCGCTTCATCTGCTTATTAATTGCCCGCCGCCTGGTCTACTTTTCTTGGGATGCCACCAACCGACGAGCTGTCAATTCGCCGATAGCGGATCGGCCAGTCGATGAGTCGGTCAATTTGCTGGTGGTCCTCTTGATCAGCTGCGCTCCATTCGGCTTGACAATTTGCGAGCCGCTGACAGTCAAATTGAAAATGACTTGATTGAAAGTCTCCAGCCAGACAAGAGTATCTTGGCCGATAAAACAGAAAGAGAATCATAAGAAACCGCCAGGCAGGAAGCCAGGAACCGGCACAGATTGGAGACTGAGATTCTTTGGAGAATAATCTCCGATATGGATTTGTTCCTTCTCTTAAAACTGACAAGAATCTTGGCTTTAAGTTGGGCTAAAAACTGCCTTGGAATTCCTGAATTCATTTCCTCAAATTCATCTTAAATTTCCTATTCTTCCACTGATAGATTGTTTGGTATTCCTTTCACTTTTTTTGTATTTGCTGGGCATAAATTTGGGCGTGCTTTCTCTAACTTTTGTCGGATGACAAGAACGACATCGTTAAGATCCAATTAGTCGACTCTTGAATCGATTTTCCCGCCCGCCTCTCAATTTCTCATCGCGGCAATGATCGACGATCGGTGGCGGGTTCATAACTCTCCGTCTAATTGGCAGGTTTTGTCTTCCCCATAAATTCCCGCCAAAAAACAAAACTCACGAGACATTGACGCCGATAGACGAGGGACCCGGACGGCTGCAGTGTTTGGGGGGAAAATTGCGCATATCAAAGAAGAAAAATCAAGTATGTGGCGAATGCAGAAGAGCAAATAAATAAATCGCCTATGCAAATTCGCTCCCCTAAATTAAACTGACCCACATAAATTTTGCCGCTACGCTCGCCGCATAAGAAAAAAAGAGAGCGACCCTCGACAACAATGAAGACTTCGCTGCCGATCGCTGAACGCCGCATAGAGCAGCTTTTTTTTCTGGGCAACCTTGGATCTATTTAAATTACAAACCTCCCAAAAAAAACCGCTGCTGCTGCGAGAGACTTTGCGTTTTTATTTACTGCCCGCGGCCGCCAAGAGCGATGGGCATTCGAACGACTTGGAAGTGGCTTTCGAAGTGGCCATTACGGGGCCGTTCGATTGGATTTCTGTCTATTGTTTATATAGCCAACCGATCGTAAAGAACCTAAATTCTAATTGCCCGCGGAGTGGGCGGGTTTACTCACCTGTGAGCGTCATCCAGGGATATCGGGGGAGATCGGCAATGCTCTGGCCAGCACCGCCGGCTCCGGGCACCACGCCGGACGAGGGCTGTGTGCAGGCATTGCCCAGGGAGTCGACGCCAATGGCACCGGCGCTGGCCGCCGAGACAGCCGAGGCGGCCGCTGCATGCTGATAGAATTGGGCGAACTGGGCGGAGGCCGAGGCAGGTACGCTCATCGACTGGTAGCTGTTCATCACGGAATCGGTGTACCTGCTGGTTGGGTCAAACAATCGATTAGCCAAATTACCAAACCGCTAATTGCCCACTAATTCGAACAAGGACCGCCCGCAGTGGCCGGTATGCAAATGGCCCTCGGGCCAACCGCAAGGCGTCCTGGCCCGTTTAATGTGCAAATTTGTTTTGGTCAAATCCCAAACGGATTTGCGGTTAACCGCCCTCTACTCACCTACAGGACTTGTCCTCCAGCCCCGAGAAGCCCGGCATGCCGGACAGGCCGCCATGGCTGGTGGGATGGTTTGACACATAAGGATACATTTTGCTGGTGGGTATGGCAAAGGAGGAGCTGGCCGCGGCAGCGGCTGCAGCAGCGGCGGCAGCTACGGAACTTGCCGCCGACACGGACGCCGAACCCGGCGAGTTGTCGTTGAGGCTGCGGTGCAGCGACGAGCTGGCCGACGGCGACGGCGAGCAGCTGCTGTCGCCGGTCTGCGAGTTACCCGCCGAGGGCGGTGTCAGCAAGAGTTGTTGCTGCTGCAAGTGGGCGTGGCCCAGATGATGGTGATGAGCGGCCGCTAACTTGTTGATGTGCAATTGCTGCTGCTGCTGCTGCAGTTGCAAGGCAGCCGACAAAGTCGAGTACTGCGATTGTTGCTGCTGCTGGTGTTGTTGCTGCTGCGATTGCTGCAGCTGGTGGGATTGCTGCTGGTGCTGTTGAAACAAAGTCGACGATGAAGGCGATGACGAGGACACCGGCGAATTCGACGATTGATTCAAATGGCTGCTGCTCAAATGCAGGCCACTCGAGCTGGGCGACAGCGAGGACGACGACTGCAGGCCCAACGGATTGCTGGCGCTGGAGCTGTTGTTGCTGGCGATATTGTTGTTGCTGCTGGTGCTGGCAACGGCGGCGGCTGCTGCAACGGCGCTGGACGTGGAGGCTGCACTGGCGGAGGCGGCGGCGGCTGCAAGGGCGGCGGCAACTGCTGCTGATGACGAATTTGTTGGATTGGAGGTTAAGTGCGAGCTGATAAATGGTTGGAACTGTGGATACTTTGGCAGCATACTATCGAAAACAAATTTTGACATTGCACATTCTTTTTTGGTGGGATCTCCCAGGCCGACGCTTGGTATTTGCTGCTGTTGATGGTCGATAACAAAATCTCCTTACACTTTGCTTTCTTTAACGACTCGATGAGTTTTTCTCTCCTAAGTCTGTGCGAGATGCGATTTGTGTGGAGTGTGTGGGGGGAAAGCGACTGTCAATGGATTTTCTTTAACAAATTTCGCCGGAATTTATTAACCCCGGGGGTCTTTAAAAAAATACTAAAGGGTTTCTACCGGAGTCTTTTTGCGGTTCCAAATCCATCCATTTTATTTTCATATTTCTTTAGATTCCTCGATAACTAATCTCTGCCTCTTTTTCTTGCAGGTTTTTCATCTTGAATGAATGGTAAGAAAACTCAATTCCCATATAATTTTTCAAGATTTGAAAACTTTAATCTTTTCTAAATTCCCTCTGATAAGTTGCATTAATTTTTCTCAAAGCAACATAAAAGTCTGCGGGGATTAGGGGGGCCCTAAATTCACACTAAATAAGCGAGGTACTAAAATTTCGGGATCGTTAAAATGCACACCCCATAAATCATTTGACCCCGGGCGCAATCAAAGACAAAAGGCAAAAATTCTACATCGAAAGCAATAAAAAAAATATGATTAAGTTTATTAATTAAAATTCTAGAAATCTCTCCGAAAATCATCAAAATTTCCCAATCCCAAAACTGATTGCGTTCGCCGGCTAATCCGGCAATAGGAAAATTCTTGGCTGTGCCGCCGGAACATCAAAATTTCGAATTCTTTATCTTGCCAAAGGTTAGTACGTGGAGTCGTCGAGGACGCGTTAGTAGAACCCCAAGAGCCAAGTTAGTGGAAAGTCGGTTAGAGACAGAGAGAAAGAGAGACGGAAAGAAAAGAAAGACCCCTCAGGGAAATGGGAAGATTTTTACCTCTGGACTTTGGATTATCTCAGCGTTTCTGGGGTCTCGATGGTCGCGGCGCCCTGAAAGATTCCAAAGTCAATCAAACTGCAGAGAATTCCCAAAGTTAAGGAAGTTTTTCGGCTCCCCGTTCGGATAAGTTTATAGTTCCGGGCGATTTGATTTATAGGCGCGCGCGCGGCTGGCCGACGGCACTTGACACCCGGCGTGTCCCCCCCAAAGGCAAAAAACAACAAACGCGTTATGGTTTCTGTTTTTACGACCGGAGGAGGAAACTCCGCGTGAGGGCGTCGGGAAAGTCCTCGTTGCTCTTTTTTTACGACTCTTTGAACGGCCGAGGGAAATGGGGAAATGTCCAAATGTTTGGATGGCTTTGGTTCGGTTTCGAGTTCAGTTCTGGGTTCGGTTTTAATTACTTTGTTTTAAAAGCCATAAACCGCCGAGCCGAGCCGGCCACCAAAGGAACTAAGCACTTTCACGCACTTTCAATTAGTTTCCTGAGTTTAGTTTTTTTTTGCTCTCAAATCGGTGGTCCGTTGGCCGAGTCTGGCGGGTTCTTCTCGGGTAATTGCGTTAATTTGATGGCTTTTTAATTGTTATGTTCACTTGTGTGACACTCACGGCTTGCTGATGGGCCCTTTGATTTCAGCAAGGGTTTGGATTTGGGCTGCCGTTGTGTGGGGGGGAAAACTGCTTTTTATCACTTTCTTCACTCGCGACTCACGGCGACCGATGCGAGGCGATGGCGACGGCTTGCAATAATTTTTTTTATGATTTTAATCGGCACTATAAAACCGCGCTAAACACTCAAATGACAATAAGACGAACAGGCAAAATAATAAACCAAAAACTGGCTAACTGACTGACGGACTGACTGACTGAGCTGAGCTGACTAACTGACAATTTGAACGGTCGCGACGCGTCGCAAGATTTTGTTGTCGTCGAATTGGCGGCAAGTCGGCGAGCTGAATGTTCCGCAGACACTACTGCGCGCCACGATAATAAATATTATAATAAAACGAAATTTTTAAAAGAGTATAAAAATTTCGTGTAATTGGTAATTTTTGCTGCCGACGCTGGCAGCGCTCGACGTCGCTGCCGCCGTCAACTGAGCGAGCAACCGACCGACCGCACGCTTGAGTCGAAAATCGACAGAGCTCCTCACCGAGTGGAGACTTTGGCCTTCTGCCTTTTGTCCAACTGTCTGTGCGCCCGTCTGTCTCTCCGTCTGTCTGTCTATCCGTTCTTCTGGGATCTCAACGCTTCTCGAGGTCTCTCCGTTGCTGTTGTCCGCGTCGGCCGTTGTGGCGTTACGAGCAGCGAAACGTTTATGGCGCAATACAAAAGCCATGCGAGCTCTCTTATGGCCCGGGCCCGGGCTCTGGCTCCTGGGCTCTGGCTTGGCCGCCACCACGGATGCTGGCGTCGACGCCGGCAGCGCAACTCCCCGCCAGCAATTCATTTCAAGCGGTGCGCCTTCTTTTTTTTCCCCGTTCAACCCACACAAGTGCAGCGCCGCCGGGCAATAAGAAAACATGGCAGCGCAGTCGCCAACAGGGCAAGCACCAGGCACCCCAGCCGTTTGTCTCGCTCGCTCTTCTATAAAGCAAAACGCGCTGCCTGCCGCACGCCTTCCTCAGCCGACGTCGACGGCCGACGTGCGTGAGTGTGCGTGAGCCATGATGGCCGCTCCGTTGAGTGGAAGAGAGCGTGAGAATTCCAATTCCACTCGAGTGAGTGGTTTTGGCGGGCGAGACTGCATTGTTGGTGGGATTTTTAGTGCTCAGGCTCAATGGCTGCTTAATTTTGATGTTTATAACGTGAGAATGCCAACGGGAAGCGGCCGGCGAGCGAAACTATGCCGCCCGCCCGGGCCGAGTTGAGTGAATGTGTTTTTAAGTGTTTTATGTTTTGTTTGCTCCCGAAATTGTTGTTATTGTTTAGCGGCAACAAACAGCAATTGAACGATGCCCACTGATTTATACGAGTACAATCCAATTATAGCCGAGTTTCCCAGTCTCTTTCCATCTTTTATAGTTTGCCAGCCAAGCCTTTGCCTTTTTTAACCCTCAAAAAACCGCCGACTCGGGCAAAACGTTCTCTCTTTTGCTCTCTCCATTGTCTGTGGAATTGCTGTTATGACATTTTTATGAAAAATTTCGAATTTACGATTCAAACAAGCAGTTTGCCAAAAAGAGACATAAAAGGAAAACCCTTCGGGAAATACTTACTTACGCCTTGCTAAAAATTTAAACGAAATTCTTCAAATCTTTTCTTTATTCAAATTAAAAATCACAGTAATTTACATATACGAATTAATATATTTTTTATAATATTTTCTGCTCGGTTTCTCTATAAAAGTTTCTTTTGGCATTGCTAGTTTTTTTTTTGTGGTTTTTTCGTTTTTATGGTCGTTTTTATGGCCACTCAAATGGGTGATTCCTCATTTTTATGATAACAATTGAATAATTGATCAATCATACGCTGGTTAACAATCAAATTGACGCCCCTCGTGTGTGTGTGTGTGTGAGTTGTGGTCACTTTAAAATTAATTGCCCATAAATCCAAAAAAACGAACTTTCGAGTCCGCTGGCCGCCTTGAGTACTCGCCGGGAAATCAAAACAAATAATAAAACACAACTTCACACATTCGCTGGCCAGGTTGGCCTACAAGATGGCTCAGATATTAAACCACAACAACAACAACGACGACGGTCGCGGTCGACTCATCTTCATGGCCTGCGGCGCGCGAACGGCGGCCATTAAAACCCAATAATCGTAATAAACTAATAAAAAAAAATTGGAACAACAAATGCAAATAAATACAACGAAAATTGTACAAAACAAATCACCAAAACAGCCACCGTCGCCGGGGTCCCAAGTCTAGAAAAATACAGAAAAACGGAAGACAAATCATAAAAATGCGGGTAATGAAATAAAATGCAAATTACAAAAGGGACAACCACCGCCGCCCGGTGGTTAGTTTTGGCAATTAAAATCACACTACATCCTGGACTCTCGGACTCCTGGCTTTGATTTTCGAGTGGGCCGTGTGAATCGCGGCGCATAGTGCAAGTGAGTGAAATTCACTCACGAACCACTCGACTTTGAGTCGGTGGCTGGCAGCCGCCTGGGCTGTTGCACACATCAAATTCATTCCCTAATTTGATACACTTTTATTGCGCCGGTTTATGGCTTGTTTGGCTCTTGCGGTCCGCTTGATGCGTGTCACGGAGCGTGAAACTCGGGGGAAGGACTTGGCGATTATAAAATGCCTTCTCACGCAATCATTTTTTAATCCTTCGGCTTCGTCGCACATGGCTGTGTTTTATGATCCCCCGGCCCGGCCCACCCTGAAGATTCCTTGCTCTTCTCACTCCCCCGAGCTGCTCTCTATCTTTGGTGGCGAATGTGTGTCTCTGGGCCACAATCCTCACTTGAGTTGGTTGGAAATTACTCAATAAAATTTATACGATTGCTGGCCCGAGTGCGCCGGGCGTCTCCGAAGGCGACTGTCTGTCTGTCTGTCTGTTTTGGTTGGTCGTTTTTTTTGGTTTTACGGTTTTTTAATTGTGCTAATGATGTGCCCCGTTTTCGTGAATTACACAAATGAAAATTATAAATCACAAAAATGCCTAATTAAAAATGTTTAAATTCATGCCGTAAAAGAAGCAACAACAAAACAGGATATTCTTCTCGCCTCGTTCTCGTAATGTGGCTCTAAAATTTTGCTCAGGCTTTGGAATGGAAATTATGCACTTACCGAGTCGGCTGGCGGACTTTCCGGCCTGCAAATTTAAACAGAAAGTACAATTACAAAGAGTATTAGAAAAGGTAGTAGAAAAAGTAGTAGATGCTCGAAAGTAGGCTAGCAAAAAACGAGATCAGGGATCAAATTTCAGAGAAAATGCGAAAAATATTTCCCACTACAAATTCGGAGTCCTTGTTGGGTTTTTCTTTCATTCAAATCTTTCAATTCTTCTCCCAGAAAGCAAATCAATTTTAAATCCTTTTCATTTGAACTGCGAGTTTAATCTGTCGCTCGGTGATTTCTATAAATTTCCTTGATTCCCTCAACTAAATATGGAGAACGTCTGCTTTATAAATAGCATTTTATTCGTATAATCGAAAGACTTGTATCGTCGCTGGGCGTCTCGGGCCGCTGGTCCTATTAATACCCCCAGAAATTCTACGATAATTTAGCTCTGCCGAATTTCCCTGCAGTGGGAGTGCCGGCTGCCCCGTGATGAGCGTGTTTTATAGGCCTCAACAAGACATTAAACGTGCCGCACACGCCCCTTTTTTTGGGTGTTTTTCTGTGGGACGGGCGGCCCACCTGAAACGTAATTTTCCCAGGCGAAAGGCGAAATTAAGCGAAATGCAAAGCAAACTCAGTCAGGGGACCAAGAGCGGCTGTCAGTGTCTGCCGTCTGTCCGGTCCGAAAGATGCTGTCTATAAGGCAGCCTGGGAAGGGACCTCGGGGGCCGACTAGCTTGGCCGGGCCGGGCCGGCGCGATGGTGGTGATGATGGGCTCGCAGCGCAAACGAAGATTTCAATATCATAAAAATTCGTATTAAGAGAATCTCATATTGGGAATCGTAAAGTTTTTACGACCGTTTAATGGACTCTTGCAGTAAGCGTGAGTATTTACGCGCTGCTTAAAAGCGGTAAAATATGGCCGAGTGGGGCAGAGACGGCGGCCGGGCGGAGCCGTCGGCGTTGCTTATCTTGTAAAAAGCAAGAAGAAAAAAACAAGGAAAACAGAAAAGCCTTTCAATTGACAAGACAACAATTTCATTTTCGTGGCTGCATTTTCCGATCGGCCAACTGATACGGCGCGCCAGTTACCAGCGCCATCTAGCGGCCAACTCGCCAACCATTCGACCACAGGACTGCCTAACCGGCAAGCAGGCCGCTGGCAAGCAGGGCAAGGACAACCCACAAAAGGGCTGGCCAGAGAACAGGAAGAGACCCAGCCGGCCCCGATTTGTAAGGTCTGCGACCCGCCGGATCCGCCTCATTCCCGGCCATTCGTAAGTGTGGTCACGTCAAAGCCACAACCGCTGCCTAACCTGGCCGGCAACAATGGCCAATGTCTGGCCAGCCCACCGAAGACCACAAAAAAGGAGGAGAAGGTGGAGCCGCAGGCGGAGGCGGTTGACAACGACGACCTGACGACTTCATTAGACGCGGGCATACATCAGCAATGTGTCGGGAGTAATCGCCGCCGAGTGATTTATGCGAAAGGATTTTCAGCAATTTCCCGGCCGGGCCGGGCCGGACGGCTGAGTCGATCGTAAAAGCAAACGAAATTCCTCCGATTCCCCGAATGTCTGTTAATTATGGTTTTTGCGTAACATTCGCTCCGCGAGCCACTCGTGAGTAATTTGTATTTGGACTCGTTAAACTGCCGGACCGCCCCTCCGGCTGCTTAGATATGCAGCGGCACGGACTGAAAGTCGTCCCGGCCGCCCGCCCACAATATCTGACAGCGCCAATCTTCTTGAGAAATATCACGTCCCAGTGCCGCGACTGCCATGAAATTTGCAACAATCTAATAATTTTCCTGCTCTCAACTCGGCTGCGCCTCATTGCCGGCCGGCCAAAAACAGGAACTCGAAACGGGCCTCTTGGCCTGGGGCAGGCGTTTAATTGCCTTTGCCTTGGCCATTTGATGGCCGCGATCGGGCAGCCTCTGGCGTCTGGATGATGTCTGGCGCTTGTTGGGTCTTTGGTTTCTCGCCAGTCGGCGCCCTCGAGGGGGAGTTATTCGAAACACGAGTTTCTGGGGGGAATGAATGATGAATTGGAAGGGTTGCCCAGCATAGCTATAAATTTGCCGTCCAATTGGCTGCCTGATTAAAGCAAATTTACTTCTAATTCTTTGCAGTTGCTGTTGGCGTTCTCGTGGCCCCGCCGCCGATCAATCGATTCATTTACATGGCCCAACAAATTGAAAGGTGAGTACCGCTTAATAGATTCGATTTTAAATGCAAATAGACGGTCGGCCGGCCGGCCAACTTAAATTCAATTAATTCCATTAATAATTCAAAAGCCCCGGCGCAGCCTGGGAAAGAACAATAAAAGCAACAAAAACAAAGCGCTCTTAACGCCCATTTGGTGGGCCAGCAAAGAACCGGATCAACCACTTTGAATGCCGCAGAGACAAGCGGCAGGACACCCCGATGGCGGCGACAACAATGGCCCCGCAATGGCGCTGTGATAACACAAAACCGCAAACGAAGCTGCCCAACTTTGCCAAGACATTCAGGGCCGACCGCTTGCCCCTCGAAACTTTCATCCCTCGGCGGTGGCAGCGGCTGCGGCGCATCTTCATGTCTCTCACGGCGCACATTTCTGCTCCCGGGTGTCTGTCTTGGGCGGCCATTCGAGCCGTCCGCCATGCCCGGTCCGGCGGCCTTGCCTCTCCCTTTCTCCCTCTCGCTCGTTGCCTGGCCGTGAAACCCGTTTTGTTGAGGGCGAATTCTGAGTTCCTTTGGGTCAGCCGATTGACCGAATTATTGTTTGTTTGCTGGCCGGCCATTGTAAATTATAAATGCCTTAAATTCGGATTTGTAAGTCCACCCAAAAAAAACACAAAAAATCAATGGCTGTCGGGAGAATTGCTGTCGAATTTTTCGCCTTTCTCTCTCTCTGCGGCGGCAGGCGGAGGATTTTACGTGACGCTGACACTTGCTATCTGGAGCCATAAACTCGGTGGGCTTATCATCGCAAGCGCCCATTAAAAGTAAGTTTTACTAGTCGAATAGCCGTCGTTGTTGGCCCCGCGACATCCCATCCCCTTGGCTTGGGTGGGGGCCGCCGCCAAGTTTAAAGCGAACGCACGCCAATTATGCGCACAGTCGGATATTCCACCGTCTGTCCTCCGACGACGGCTCCCTCCATTGCCATTGCCTGCCTGCCTCCTGAGGCGGAACCGGCGGCGAGCCAGGCGATATTTATGGGTTCTTCGAAGGCAAAAAAGAAGAAGGAAAAAACGAGGCGTTGCCTCGGCGGTGGCCGGTGCACCAATTCCGCGCATAATTATGCGGGGGATTAGTTCGGCAACAAGAGCGCGTGAATTGCCGGAGTGTACAATGTACATCGTAATGTGGACTACGTAAGCGTTTCCTTTTGTGGCCATTGGCAGTTTAAGTGGCGTGTGGCGGTGGCGGCGAAGGAAAAACAACCGTGACGATTTTCGCAGAGGACGTTTTGCGTTTCGTGGGATGAAAATCGAGTTTCCCCGCGAATTCCTTTCCTGGTTTTCAGGCGGTTGCATTCCGATAGGAAAGTTTCCTACAGAAACTGCAATCGAACTTTAAGGATACGATCCACAGAAGGCCTAAGGATGCAGTGGGCCCCCAATCCTCCCAATCTACAGCTGTTTTAAGGGGGATTCCCGGGGATTCAAATAAATGTTTAGAACGAATAGATTTAAGCCCAATTTTATTTGATTTATATCGATAAAAAAGTCATTCTTTTTATTTCATCGCCAGCTCCGGACAGGACCATGAAGGATTCGATTTGAAGCAGGAGGAGAACCGCAAGGAGGCTTTGTATGCTGATCTTTGGGACCCCAAGAGGATCATCCGCCGGCAGGACCGTACAGGATTCGATTTGGAGCAGGAGGAGATCCGCAAGGAGGCTTTGTATGCTGCTCTTTGGGACCCCAGGAGGATCATCCGCCGTCCAGACGTCGCCAATCATCCACCTACCCGGCCGTCTGTCTGTTTCGCGGACAGACGGCTTTCCTGAAGGGGACGGACGCTTGGGTGGGAATAAAACCTTCGACGTGGGGGAGTTTCATTTTTTCAGCAATTCAAAAATTTGCGTGGGGGTAGGCCAGGGTTTTTCGTTGATTTTTGCGCCTAAAAGTATGCTACGGTTTTTATTTTTCGGTTTAAACGCCTAAAAGTATGCAACGAATTTTTTGTTCCGATTTTTTTCGGTTTAAACGCCTAAAAGTATGCAACGAATTTTTTTCGGTTTAAGCGCCTAAAAGTATGCAATAAAAATTTTTTAAATTAAAAAAAACATCAAACCAGGGGGTAGTGGATTGGTTTTTCTTGAATTCGTCGGACCACCCCCCACGATGGTGGTTTTGCCGCAAAACCCGCAAGCAGGGGTTTTGCAGCATCCGCGGGATACTCACCTGAGAAGCCTCCCCCGAAGAGTCCAGTGTCCTGTTGTGTGGCCGGCGAGTCCTCCTGTCCTCCTGGCCGCGTATGCTAACGAAAGGACCTAATCTCCAGTGATTCCAGGGCTGGAGGAGCGGCCACGCCCCCTCTGCAAAGAAATATAAAAGAATTCGTTAAAAAAAGTAGTATTTAGTAGTAAATAGTAGTAGATTAGTAGAATAGTAGTATAGTAGTAGAGTAATGGTAGTATAGTAGTCACTATAGTAGTATAAAGTAGTAGGATTGTAGTATAAAATAGTAGTTAAGTAGTATAATTCTGTAAAATAGTAGTAAAGTAGCATTTAAATACTCCTAAATTAACAAGTTTTCTACTGCTTTTTTCGAGGGGGTCAGGAAAATAAGGATTTAAAAGGTAAAATTAGAGAAAAGGGTGTATTCGCTGGTAGAAGAGTAGTATAAAATAGATGCCTAGTACTATTAAATAGTATCTTAGTAGTAGCAATGTAGTATAAAGTAGTAGTTAAGTAGTATAGTAATGTAAAATAAATGGTAAATAAATAATAGTCCTAAATTAAATAAGTTTTATTGCTTTTCTATTTATGAGTCGGGAAAATAGGAATAAAAAAGGTAAAATAAAAGAAAAAGGTGTATCCGCTAATAATGTAGTAGGATAAAATAGTATTTAAGTAGTAGCTTAGTAGTATAAAATAGTAGTTAAGTAAGTAGTATAGTGCTATAAAATAGTACTTAAGAGGCATTAAAAAACTCCTCAATAAAATTATATATCTGTTTCAATTTTCTACTGCTTTTTTTTGAGACGGGAATAAAAGGGATGAAAAGGCTAAATAAGAGAAAAAAGTATGTCTGCTAGACTTTAAAGAAAAGTAGTAGATTTCCACCATAAAGAAGCCTGAATTACTACCATTTTCTCCTCTTTCTACCTTAAAGTTTCTTCCCTTCAGATAAGTTTCATGAGTCTGCATTGTTCTCCTAGAACTTTTTCTATTCTCCTCAAAAAAATAGAGACAGAAACAAAAATACCACCTTTTGTCTGTGGTTGCTTGGCGTGTCCTCAATCCTTTAGAATTTTGGACCGAAAAGTTCGCCATTTCGTTCTGGAAACTTCGCCCCATTCTGGTGAATTTAATTTCGCCATTTCTGCCGGTTTTTCCGGTCAATAAATCACAATCAAAGTGACAAACTGACCAAAGAGTGAAATTTCCAGGTGGACAAAACCGCTGCGTCCCTTTCAATTCAGCCAACCTCATGCTGTCTCCGTGTACACACCGCACACACCAATCACACACGCTTCTCGTTAGTTTTCACAGTTGCCGCGGCCTGCCGCTCTGCCGGCCATTGAAGGGTTAAAAGTGTCCAATTGCGAAAAGCGGGCCATAAAATGCAGGATTCTCGCTCTTTCTGTTTTTTGGAAATCCTCCGCACAGAACAATGCCAGAGTCAGCGAGCACATGGACGCAACCAGTTCCCGTTTACCCTTTCCCACATCCCGGGAATCGGGAACCAACGCAGTTCAAAACACACGACCACGACGAGGAGAGCGGCCAGAAAATGTCGCCTTGCGTTGCCTTTGGGCCCGCGTTTTACGACCGCGCAAACCTTTTGTCTGCCGAGTTTATGGGCCTCACTCCTGGCTCATCTGCGAGCTCGCCATCTTCCCTGGCTGGCGAATTGCAGCTGGGGGTCCTTAAAAAAAGAACCTCTTGGCAGCGTCAGAGTCTTTGCGAAAATTTATCGATTCAACCTTCATGGCAACAAGTTGCCGGTGCGGTTGGTGTGCCACTGACGCAGCCTAACTCGTTGGCCAAATGGCCATTAATGAGGGAGTAGGGAATTCAAGGACATTTGCCGTGCGGCATTAAAAAAGGAAACTGCCGGCGATAGAAAGGATGTTTCAGGGGAAAATTAGAAAGGCTAACAGGTAGGCAATCGCTTCGCAAGACAGCTGTCATAAAAAATCCAAGCACATTGCACGCTTAATTGCGCAACTCAAGGACTAAACGCTCCAGGACCTGACGCTAATGAAACGCAACTCGTCCTCGTTGTCGTTCGCCTTCACCTCCATTTATTTGCAACACGTAAAAACGGATAACCCTTAATTGCGTAGCCAATGTCCTTGGCCTTGGCCATTCCAATCAATGAATGGGGCTCTCTAAATGCAGAGAAAGGTCTTAGAAGTTGGGAGTGGGGACTGAGATGCTTGGGGCCGCCAAGGCTTCCTTGTAGGAGAAATTATGAGTTCGGTTTTAAGGAGAAGTCTAAAGTTGAAGGGAAAGGTTGAAAAGGTTTCATGAATCCAATACTATATTGGATTTAAAGGAGAAAAAGCTTCCTTCAAAAGAATTATAAGAATCCCCAACTTCTCTATTTAGTTAGAGTCAAAGAAATCTTGAGAATCCCATGAAAGAAGTTGAATGCTCTTTTTGAAAGGCTGTACGGAGAATCTAGTTGGCTGGCCAGAAGTGAATCCAAAAGAAATTACATCTATGTAAGATTAAAAGTCTTAAGAAACAATTCAAAGAGCCTTTGATTTCAAAAGTCTTCATTTGAAACCGAAAATACCAAAAGAAAACTTCAAAATCTTGAGTAGAACTTGGACAGATCTTGAACCCTGTTATGAGGCCTTCGATAAGGCCTGACAACTAAAGAATCACACTCTCATAGAGGCCTTTTAAGGCATCTGTCCTATCAACCAAACCTCTTTGCTTTTCAAACTAACTGCCCATCCCCAAAGCCTTTCCATCAGAGCCCTTGGCAGTTTGTGGGAATCTCAAACGCCCTCAACCCTGCCATTTCTCGTGGAGTTTATGTCTCTTGAGAAAACAGAAAACTAAAAGCAAAACTGAAACCGAAACCGAATACTGCCCACCTGAGCAGCGCGAATGTTGACTTGAATGCCGATTGCCCCCGGCAACCTGAGCCGGTCGGTCAGGCGGAGGTGGCGCCGTGCCGAGTGTCTTCGCACGGCGATTCATTCATAATTCATTTTGTATGCGGCATAAAACGATTTTACTATCAATAAAAATACAATTAAATGAGCATTAAACTCATTTCTCCGGTCATACGTTCGCCCTGCGGCCCAACCTGTTGGCCAGCCGCGAATGCGGCGCGCGCAGTCCGGCGAATTTGTGGCGTCGACGCCGCGACGATCACGTAATTAATTTAAAATATTCGGCCATGCGATGGGCAACATCGAATACCTCGAGTTTTTCAAATTCTCTAAAAATAAATTGGATGACTGCCCAGCGTGGGCGCCCCGCCGGACCCTCGGCGGTGGCCTTTTTGATTTGCATATTTTGAAAATCAGTCTGATTTGGTGGGGAATCTGGCGGGTCTGTCGTCTGTTTGCCGTATTGCAAAATTAATTTAAATCGTAAAAACGTCGACGCTGAGCACTCGGTGACATTTTATTTACAATAACCGAAATGCTCCATTAAAAAACAAATGGCCGAGCTATGCAAATGGCCGCCTCAACCCTCTCGTAATTGTGGAAAAGCCCAGCCCAGCGCACATTTCTCACTTAAACGGCCCAAAAAATGTGGTTTCCTAATTAGCAAAACTTTACGATATGTGCGCATTTCAGTTTTAAATGCTCCATCAGCAGCAACAAATGGTTGACTCCCTGCTTTGGGGTGCAACCAAGGGAGAAGCTTAGGGTTTTCAATAGTTAGGGAATTAAGGGTTTCAAATGCCAGAAGAAGAAGCCGGAGAACTCTGGGAAAAGAACCCTGGGAAAAGTCAAGTCGATTGGTCTTTAATCTTTGGATTATTATTTCCCCCCTTTCTGATTGAATCGGAGCAATTTCATTGACACTGAGGCGGCTCTCATCGACTTAATTTGCCGTTGAGTTAACTGTACTGCCAAACACTCGCACACACACACAATGTGCAATTAAAGCATCAAGTGGCAACTGAAAGTCGTTGGGAGAATTACAAAAACGGCCCATGACATCAAAACGGCGGTCCACACACTCGACGGTGGAATGCAACGCCACTCGACATAAAAAGCTAGAAAATCGTTAGCTGAAGTGCGACAGAAATCGACAATTAAATAAATCGAAAGATGTCAAAACGATGACAACGCAACTCGAAGGCAGCAACGACGACGCCAAACTCCAAAGAGACATGCACTCGACTCGCGGACTCGCGGGACTGTGGAGGAGTTTTAGTTTCGGTTGAGTTCAGTTGGTTATTTTGTTTTTGATATGCAGAACGACAGTTTGCGTGACAGTTGATTGGAGGCGAAACAAGGAGCGTAGGCAGGTCGGCGGTCGGCGGTTGGCGGTTGTTTGGTTTGTTGGCATTTCGCACGCATCCCACATAAATTAAGGGGATTTATGGGACGCTTAGATTCGCGAATGAATATGATGGCAAATCGATAGTAAATTAGCCCCTCTGGCGACACATTTCCTCCCAGGGCACGCCCTGAAAATGCCAGCCAACCGCCGCCCGCCCTCCCCCAGCCTTTCGCTGGCTTTGTCTCCTCCTCATTATGCGCAGTCAGTTGGCAGTAGAAAAATCGATGAGGGGGGGCGGCAGAAAAAAAATATGTAAAATGCTGTTTGAATTTTTAAATGCCAACAACAAGGACAGCAGATTAATCCTGGCCACCAGCCAGCCTAAGTCAACAAACGGTCGACCAACTTTCAACTCTTCTGAGAGGGCCCAGTCGACTGGTCGGTCGGTCGGTTTATGTAAATTTCCGGACGGCGGGCTTTTGTTTCGTCCGTCCAAAATGAAATGCAAACGGGGCAAAAGGGCGGCCCTGGCAACCAGCCCAGCCCGGCTCGGCCCACACTTTTAATGGTAAGTCTATCAGAAGATGAGATCCCGGCCACCAACCAACCACTCAGCTTGTCTGAGGGGCTCTAATGTGGTGCCCAGATTTCGGTGTCTGGTGTCTGGTATCGGGCGGCGGTGAAGGCAGCCAGCCAAATTTATTTGACAAGCTTAATTTCGAGTGTGACACTTTTGGGAAACATTTCATAGTTTATATAAAATGGGGAACGACCGACCGGACCCTCTGGAACGCCATTAGAAATGCAAAATACCAAACGTGTTTTCAATTAAAAATTAACTTGTTCAATCGGCCAGCGGCCGGGCCATCGACGGTCCCTTATCGGCGTGTGGTCTGCGGTCTGTGCACTTGAGACTTGGCCACGATTGGGCCACGATTTGCCAATGGCCGATTGGCCAAGTGGGCCCCGAAATACTTGACATCCGCAGCTGCCGCGCCAAGACTTGTGGCACCTTCGCCCCCATCGCTGCTTATGGCCAACGATCGATGAAATCAATTGAAAGCCATAAAACAAAATGTTTATATATTTCCAAAAGTCAAAAGTCAAATGTTTTCCCCACCCCGACCAACCCGGCTAACGAGAGGGAACTCCTAGGGAGCCTTGAGAGTTCAGCCAACCGAAATGCAATCCATTGAAGGGAGGAGAAAGGAGGAAGGAGCCTCGTGGCTGCTGCGGTTCTCTCAGCACTTGGACTTAATTGAAATTTGAAATATGGGTTTTGGGGATTGTGTGTGGGTAGAAGAGCAGTTCATTGGATTTTCAATTCTTGTTTATTGAAATAATTATTGGGTCGAAAGTGTAATGAGCAACCCAAATCCGTTCACAATACTTGAGATTCCCAGCCAGAGAGCTGGGTAATTGAAATCGATGGAAATCGCTTGAATCTTCCAACTAAATTACCTGCAGATGTGAATTTTCATGGATTTTTAATTGAAAATCGCCCAAAATGAAAGCACAGACATTTTCAACGAGGAGATTTTTCATTCAACCTCTGAAACTACCGGCAACTCTTGGCATTTTGGGGTGACTGTACTTGGCAGGTTTATGCCGAAGCTTGTTCAGTTTTCGAGCGGCATTCGAACCCCTGACCCCGGCCTATCAATCTGTCGCATTTCCTGGCCCATTTTACTTGTCACTTAGTGTAATTTCGTGGTACAGTTGCCACCGCTTCTGTGGGTCTCGGCGCGTTATAAATTATCGCGTGGGCAATTAAAGCTCTCAATTAAATCGTATGCGGGTGCAAATGTCATTGATTACTCGCTATTAGGTTTTTGTTTTTATTGTTTTTCGACGCGGTGGACCGCGCCGCTGACAGGAGGCGACTGCCCACTGTCCAGTGGCTAGACAGCCTCCCCCCGTCCCGCCCACCGGCAACGCTGTTGTCTTCTCTGCCGCCGTGCATATGGCACATAATAAATGAAGTCATAAAATTATTTAAATCTGAATTTAAGTGACAATAAACCACATTATAATTAATGATAAGCAGCCATTGCAAATACGCGAAGCGTCCAAATCGCCGCTCGCACAGTAAATAGCCAACGAAATGATTGATAGGATCGCCGGATTATATACACCATCCGCAGAATAATCGGCGCAGGGGCTTGTTTGTCTGGGCACGGACGACTCGCCCAGCCAAAAATAAAAATAATTGGCGATTCTTTAAGCAGCTCCGAAATTGGGAAGCTTGCAAGTGGGAAAACCAAAGCAGGTGTGGTTACAGTTCAGGCAGTAAGGGGACTCAGGGGAAAGAAATTTCTGAGAAACCCAATCGATTTGAGGAATGGAAGATAACTAGAAGGCATCAGTAAGTCATTCAACAGTTCCTATGGCAAGAAGACAAAGTTCTTTTGATTCCCTTTGAACCGAATGGAATTCGGAGAAGGCTACAATTTTTTAGAAGTTTTTGCGAGGCCTGAAATTACTCAAGGAAATATTGAAAAGACGCTTTTCAGTCTCATAGAGGGAACAGGCGAATTAAGATCTCCCTTAGGATTATTCGGAGACTTAATCCCACTAAAAAATCCTATTTTTTCAGGCCTCCTTAAAGAACTTTCTGTCCACCCAACAGAAACTCCCTGCCCTTTTTTTTGGATCTTTGGAAACGAAATTCCTGGGAGCCTTTGAATCACCCTAATGCAAAATCTTGTCGTCTGGTTATGGAGCTTTTCTTGACCATAAACTTTAACGGCTTATGAGATTTTAATGCAATTTATTAATTACTTTGCATGCTCCGCCTTCGCCTCCATCGCGCGTCCCTGCCTCGCCCCCCCGGCTGGACACTTGCCCCGCCCCACACTCAGTCTACATGCCCCGCCGCCTTTTACCAACAAACCGAGCAGAGACTCTGAAATGAGAGCCGATTAAAAACTGGAATAACGTCTTTGTCACCATCTTAGCGGGCCGGGGCAACGAGCGGCCAGCGGCCAAGAGCTGCACATTCATTTGGCAATTTACGAGCCAGCTAATGGCAATAACGAATACACTTTATAGCCAGAACGGAGGCGGGCCGGCGGCGGGGGATGGCTCATCAATAATAAGAATAATAATACAACAGCCAAGACAATCGGCAATCCGACAATCGAAAAAGCATTGAATTTTGGGGGGAAACTGCAGAAAAATCGCGAGCCAAAAACAAAAGACTCCGCGGTTTAAAAATTTAATTTCGGCATTGAATCATATTTTTGGTATTTAAAACGCCAACAAATATGGAATTTAACTGCCTTGAAAGTGACCCGCTCTCGCGGCCAAAACTCCGGAAATTGAACTTGACTAATCGACCGGCCGAGCATTTTTTACGATGCCCGGCAATTTAAATTAGAGCCCCGAACACAGCTGCCAAATTGAATCATAAACAGAAAGCCAGCAGCCCAGCATAAAAAATAAAGAAAATAATAAAAACGGCCACCAAACTTTGCCACTTAAAGTTTCTTCTGTTTTTTGTTTGCAGCGCAAACTTTGAAATCAAATCGATCGATTGGCGGTGGCCGGGAAAGGAAAACCGTCGGTGTGTGTAATTTTTATGGGCCACTTAATCGGTTTTTAAAACGATTAAAGACCCACGAATTTCCACACTCCGTGCAGAGCGGGCCGCGGACGAGATTAGATTCAGAAATTTGTCAGCTTTATGCAGATTTCTGGAGGAGGAGGTGTGGTTATTTTGGGGGTCGGGTTATGTGGCAAATTTCATTTTTTAAATACTCTTTGATTTATGCATTTGTGATTTAATCGCGGACGCGGCCCGCTTGCCGTACCAAATAAAATTTAATATAAATATTAATGACAATAAAAAGGCTATAAAAATGGTGCCGGAATACGTACCCAACCCTTTGGAGTGTCGTCTGCTCATTTCGGTTTTATAGTTTTAATCCACGGCGAGCTGCTGGGGCGGAGGAGAAGTTCAAAAAAAAATTCGAAAAAAACTGAAACGAGAGACAAATGTGCGAAATTTCTGGTTAGATTTTATGAGGCTCTTCAAGTTGTTTGTTTGGCCATATAAAATGGCATCCTAATAGTATTATTATTGGTGAATTTATGGCTACAAATCTGAGGGGCCATCGTCGTAAGTAAGAGAGTCGAATTCTTGGCAAGACAATAGAAAATTTTACGAATAAATATTTCCCATTCAGTGGAAGAACCTAAAAAAAGAATTCTCTCAATGGAATTCGATTTCTCGATTCTTTTCTCATACCAAAGCGCTCTAAGTTCGAGGAATTGAATCCCTCAAGCTTTATTTTATACTAGGCTTGGAAGAGTCTTTTTTATCTATTTTGAATTGTGTTATTTAATTATTTTAAAATACTCCTTAAAGTGTTTCTGATTGCGGGTATGGAAATCTTAAAGAATTCTTCATATAGACTTTATTAAACAGAGAAAATCTAAAATTCTGTGAAGTTATATTGAAGAAATATCTATCCTATTTCGATTATAAAAATTTAATAAAGAAACCTCTTTTTTCTGGGGAATAAAGAATTTTAAACGGACCTGAAAGACCTTTTCTTCAATTTCTTCATAGAAAGAACGAGAAAACCCCAAAAAAAATGGACTTGACAGTAAAGAAAAATCCCAATGCGAATCTTAAGAAATCTCTCCACTTCCTTTAGCATTTTTGTAGATTTCTTTATGCCCATTGGGTTGCTGTGCTGTTCCCAATTTCTGCCCTGTTCCTCTTGCCTCACCTTCCTTGTTAACCAAAATTAAATTTAAAATTTCAATTTCAATTTTTTTTGCGCTGGGCGGTTGCGCCGCCTGCTGCTCGACAAAACTCGCCTCGGGTAATTGCACCACAAATGGGCAACAAAAAAAGTTTTGGAAAATCTACAAAGTCCCCTGGAAGTCCCTCTTTGTCGTTGCCCGGGCCCAGACCTTCGGTTTACTAATTTACTTAACCAGCTTAGGGCAGCCGCTGCCGTGGCTGGCAATTGTGAGGTCGTCAGGTGTTCAAAACGACCCGAAAGCCAGTCGACATTTTTTGTTTAATAAAATCAAATCGACTTTGAAAAATCAATTTCCACGGCGCGGAACCCAAAAACACATGGCGTTCTTCGCCTCATCCCCTCCCTCACAACCGTGTGGATCGTCTAACTATTTTGGCCGCATAAAAAGTCTAGTAAAATTAATAGAAAATTGTTATAGTCCCCGGAGCCCCGCGGCGACAGCAGCTCGCCGCCCAAAAAACCGCTCAGCTTTTTTTCCACTCAACCAAAAAATAGCCAGAGAGCTTGGGACTCAGCCGGCCGTTCTGGGTTCTCCGTTCTCGCTTCTCAATTCTCCCCCCGGGGCTGGCCAGATTCTCTAGAGTGTTGAGGAAATTCCAGCACACACAGCCGAGGCTGCGGCGGCGGCGGCCGAAAGTCTCCAACGTCTGCTGCCGGCGACTGCAGCGTTCGACGCAGCAGCGTCTCCCCAACGGCGACGACGTCAGCGACGGCAGTAGCGCTCTCTCGCTCCCACCAAAATGGCCGAAACCGCTCGAGGTCCGCTTTCTCGCTTGCCCGCAGGCGCCGGCCCATCGCTCGCGCTCGCTCGCGCCCAGCCCCGGAGAGCGGGTGGGCGTGGCAAAGCCAACAACTCCGCTCATATAGTGAGCCCTGTTGCGCTGCCGGACGTTCAAGGCGGACCGCTCGGCTAGTCGCACTTCACTGAAAATCCATAAGCGGCCCGCCGCTGAACGCTGCCAGTCGCTGAGAGTCTCAGGCTGCCCACGAGGCTTATCGCTTTGTTGTCTCTCCTTTGCCGTCGCTGGCCGCTCATTCTCAGCTGATTTGGGTTGGCGTTATCAGTGTGAGCTTGTCGAACGGACAGACGGACGGAGGGAGCTGAAGCCTGCCGGCGGGCACTTAACGTTTTGGACGCTTTGGCACTTGGCAATTTTCAGTTGATTGGCTGCAGTTTTCTCAAGATTTTTCCGATACTCCTCCACGACAGGCAGTGGCGAATTTGCATCCTCCTCGCGAGCAGGATAAACGATGGCACTGCATATGCATAACCGAGAGATGAGCCAGCTGCTCCCACTGCTCCCAGTCTGTCCATCCGTATGGTGTGAATGGACTTTTGTGCGTTGCAGTTTCGCATAATTTGATTTCCCTTCCATATCCTCGTGGGATGTGCCACTCGAATTCTGTTCCTGATGGTCTGCTCTCCCCTCCACCTAGCCAACTGGGCTGTGTTGGCAAAGACAATGACCTACCCGTTGTAATCATGGCTGAATGCAACGGGCAACTCGAAATGAGACTGGCAATTTGCCTCTTCCCCTGGCATCCGTTTGAATGGGCGTCCTTCGCTTGAATTGCACTTTTTTTATGGCACTGCAATTAGGGGTAAAAATTCACACACACACACACCCTTCTCGCTCACACACGCACAACCACAGCGATGCAGTTACTTCCACGCTTGCAGTTTTGATCATCGCAAGGGTGAAAAGGGAATGAGCCGAGGGATGGTCGTCGCCGGTTGAGGTTTAGGGCCAGCGACTGCCACGGGGGTTGTAATTATCTGAATGCATTTGCCAGGTGAGCTCACACACTCAAACACACACGCACACTCGCACACGCAGCCGGTTAGATAATCCAAATTGAATGAATCCGAGAGACTGCAAGGATTTCACCCGGAAGAAGCGAGTTTTCTGCGTTATCTAAGCGCAGTTTTATTCTCGAAATTATCGCAAGTATTAAAGAGAAATCAAGAGAATAATTGAAGGCTACAAGCGACTGCGCTTTTGAAGGAAGGGGATTGGAGTTACTTGGGGAATCTTAAAGGGGAATTGTAAAGACTTCAAGGAAGGAGTTTAATTGAATAGAAAAAACTTTTAACAAGCCTTGAAGAGTGTATAAATATTTGGGTAGCTTTGTGGATTTAAATCTCTTTAATCATCAGGAATCTATAAAGATCTCTAAGAATTTTTTAAGCTCCACAGAACTTCTGAAATCGGAGAGGAGTCCAGAGAATTTGGAGTATCAGAGAATCGTTAAAAAAAGAACATTTGATTTATTTTGCTTGAGAGAATTCTCATAATCTTGAGGCTTTTTTAGGCCGCGAAGTTTAGGAGCTGAGGAAATATCAATAAGGCTTCGAGAATTCAATATAAAGAATCTTATAACACCAAAAAGAACTGGAAGAATTTTAGTCCCAGAGAGCCCAAAGATCTTTTAGAATACACTAAGAATCTCCTCATATAAACTCCCTAAACACACTAACGTTTTCATAGAACCAAAGAATCTATAATTAGACCTTTGACTTCACATAATCCCCAACCTTTTTAGAGCCCTAATTCCCCATAATCTTCTTACATAACTGTAACGTTTCCCAGTGTCAATAAGCCCGATAGATGACCACCGAAAAAGTTGTTCTGCCCAAAAACTATGCCGAGAAATTTTAATAAAAGTCAAGTGAAAAATTTATTATCAACAAACGATTTATTAAATGAGAGGAACCTGCAATAAAATCCCCACCACCCTCTGCCCGGGGTCAGAGGGCACGGACAAAGGGTCCGTGCCATTGTCATCGTATTTACGCATTTTGCAGAAAAAGTCGTAAAGATTTTTTTGCTGTCTACAGAGGAAAATGAATAGGAAAGCCGGAAGGGCAGTTGGTGGGGGGTTTGGTCCAGAAATTCCAGCAAACAATTCTTGTAAATTTTACGATCGCAAATATAATTCAAATGGACATTAATTACAACAACAACAACAACGGAATCGGGCCAAAAAGAAAAACCAAACTCTCAATGGGTCGTAGACAACGGAAAGTGCCCATAAATGAATTTGAAGATGACGAAAAAAAAACTCACACACAGCCAGACGTCACCCGGCTTATGTACAGCGAGAGAGAGAGGTGGGCGGGGGGCTGGGGGGTGGCTGGGAAATCGGAGCTTTTCATTTTCGAAATGTGCAGCGAAAAGCCAAAGCCTCCGGCCGGCCGGCCACGTGGTTGGGAAATTCTAACAAAGGGAAATTTCAAACGTCGTCTTTCAATTGAAAAATTACCCACTGGGGGGCAATTCTACCGTTGTTTTTTTTTTGCGGCTTGCACGTGCGTGTGCCACACACACACACACAGGCCGAGTCGAACGGCCGTGGAATTCAGCCACCGTCCACGGCGCGTTGTTGGGCGAGGGAAGTTTCTGGCGCGCATGAACGCCGGACGAACCCACACACACCCAACACACACACACGGAGACGGCTTCGCTACCCCCACACGTACACACGCACACACAGGCAGCCGGCCGGTGTACATGCAACTCACACAGATACTCGCCGGCCGATATCTATGAGAGATACGCGCAGATAAAATCGGCCTGTTGTCGAGAAAACCGAACCGCCACCGTTGCTGCCGCTGCCGCTGCTGACGCCGGCAGCGACGCTTGCTGTGGCTGGCGGGCCCAAGAAATCGTGGTGCGGCTTCAAATGAACGCAAAACGTTGGAAAGCAAACATCCGCAAAAAAAGTAAACGTCAAACATTTTCCAAAATTCAAACAGTGTTTTAAAATAATTTTCCAAAAATATTCTTTTAAGATTCCCCCAAAAAATCCACACAAAGTGAACGATTAAGAAATTTGAGAGTGAAGGCGTTAAAATTGAAGTTAATTTTGGTGATTTGTGAAAGTTTTGATTTTCTCCATTGATTTTTGTTTAAAAGAAATTTAAATTTCTTTCGAATTTATTGGGCAGAAGTTTTGTTTACCGTTTTTCCCCTCCGTTCATTGACAAGAAAACAGGTTTGCATTTGGCTTTTTCCGTTTACTTCAGTGTGTGCGTGTGTGTGTGTGTGTTGCAACCAGTTTCCGAGTGAGTCGACGGCCCCTCACCCCCCGCCGGTGCGACGGGGCTGTCGCTGCCCTCATGGCCTGCAATTTGTGTCACTAATTTAACCGTTAAGTTTTCTACGCTCCCCACAAAATGGCCGATTTAACGTTCCTCTCTCTCTCTGTCTTTGCAGCTCAATTGAACACACGGACAGCTGGACGGTTGGACACAAGCCATAAACACCAAATAACGAGTAATTTTTATGTCTTCCCCCCTCGTCAGAGCCTGTCGCATGTCAAGGTCTGATTAAAAACGGGGTCGCCGTAGAATCCACCCTTGGACTGCCGGACGGACGGACGACGGTTATTGCGCCATTGACATTGACTTATGGCCAAAAACATGTGACTGACAGCCGGCTGGCTCCCCACGACCCTTTGAGTCCGCCCAAAAAGAAATCCAAGTTTTTTTCTCTCCTCGTCTGCTTTGTTTGGCCTTTCGCTTGGCATTGAGTTGGCTGTTGTTTTGCTTGGCTTTTCGCGTTTTCTACGCACGTTTACGGTTTGTTTTGCTTTACACACTCACACACACAGGCACACACACCACGGGGCCAAATCAAAGCGCACACAACTGGCGGCTGCAAAATGCCAGCTCACCCACCGCCGCTGCCTCTGCCTCGGCCTCTGCCTACGTTTAGGTGTGTCCGTGTGTGTGTGTGTGGGTGGGTGGGGCGGCGGCGCTGTAACGACGCCATTGCCATCTGTCTGGGATGATAGACGCTTTTTCGGGGTCTCTTCGCTTTGGTTTTTTTCTTCGCTTTTTTGGCGGGCGCGGCGCATGAATGAAACAATTGTCCTCATTGACTGACTGACTGAGAGACTGACGGTCTGGCTGGCGGCGTGGGCTGCTTGACGACGTCATAAGTCTAATGACGCTGCCTCCTGCTGATGTTGATGACGATGATTTTCATTTGCCCATTTGTCTCCCGGTCTGTTTCTGTGGTGGGAGGGCCACTTTGTCTGGGTTTCCCGAGGCCCAGAGAGTTGGGGCAGGTTATTTTCATTTCTAGCTCAATTGCTGCTAATCTCCGCCGAAAGAGGAATGGAAATGCTCTGAACCAGAAAATCAGGGTAAGTGGAGAAAAAAGTCTAAAAACTTTAAGAATTGCATGAATTTTGACTAAGGGTGGGAAATACTAGAAAGAGTCACAAAGAATTAGCCGATAAGCCATTGATAATTCTTGCCCATGTTGCGTATACGCCATGTAAATCATTGAAGGCCAAGCGCCTTGCTGGGCTATTTTCGAATCGGTCACATTGCCACCTGGCTGCTTATTAGAGGCCATAAATCTTGCAGCGTTTTCCAAGATCCCCAGACACGACCCACAGACACACAGCCTCTCCCCCCGGCTGAATGGCCGTTGGGAAAGACCCTCAGATGATTTTTCACATGCTTATAAATCAATCAAATTGCAGTGCACTGCACACACGCACAGACAAGCAGACAGCTGGACGGTGGGACGGTTGGACGCTTGAATGGCTCATAAAATGCAACATCCGTGGCAGAAAACCGCCAGACGCACAGACTGAGTCCGAGGGCGGGAGGCTGGCAGCCATAAAAGTTTCGCTTTACGACCGCCAAACGCATAATTACGCACTCTGCCCGGGCACCTACACGGGGCGGGTTTTTGGCAAACTGCATGGCCTGGAAATTGAACGATCTTCGGCTCGAATTACCCGGGCGCAGGCGTGACAAAAGGAATCGAATGCGGATTCCTGTCAATATGGCGGCGCCATCCCCTGGCCTGGGGTTTGGGTTCGCCAATTATCAGCCGACATTTTCTGGGTGCGTTCGTTGTGATTTATGGCCGGCGACCACGACCAGGGGTGGCTGGAATTTGCATTCATTGAAGCCAGCGACGCGGCAAAGTCAACGCCAAGCGACTTGCGGTCGACGGCTCAATTGTCTGCCTGCCCACGCTGAGCTTTCAATTACGCCCCAGACGGTCTCCTCGACGGAGACAACCGGAGAGGTCATTCCGAGCTGCACTGAGCGCGCAGACAGAAGGCAATCATATGCCACCGCCTGGGGCCGGAGCTTCGCTCTCATGGCGCATAAATTGCACACTAATTGTGTTCATTTCTGCGCTGCTGCTTCTTCTTTGCTGGTGGCATTTTAATTTCAGTTTAGGAGCAGACAGACCGCCAACTGTCCAAGCTGCCCGGGCCCTTCGTCCTCTCGGCTGTCCATTAGACGTTTTAATAAAATAAAATAAACTAAAATACACTGGCGAATTCTGTGTGCGTCGGTGGCTCCGGATCCCTATCAATGGGGCGGTGGGCGGCGAATGTTTAGTTTTTGGGTGTGAAATCTAATTTGAAAAGTTTCTGTGGAGCGCGCACTCAGCGGCATATGCTACCCAAAAAGGCAGTCAGTGTCGACGGCTCTGACTGCCTATGAGTCTGTCCAGCTGTCCGTCTGCCCGACCACCAGGCGGCGTGGGTTTTCTTTTCTAATTTTGTTTGCAAGTCGTTCAAGTTGACGCAATTTTGTCCACACCTCGTCCCCTCCCTGCCGTCCACATACACGCACAGGGCTGTCCTTTCATCCCAGCCAAGGGCTGGCGGGAGGATTTTATAAAAACCACAGAGACATTTTGCCTGCATGGCAGACGTTTGAAAATTTAAATTAGTCTTCATATTAAATGAATCGAAAGGACTCGAACCTGCCCAGGCAGCCACAACGAAGCCCGAGAACAGCCTGAGATTAAAGAGAAACCCAGGAAATCTTAGTAACTTTTGGGAAACCAAAGTTGTGGGCTTTGATTTAAAGAATCTAAAAATATCCAAGGATTTTAAGTGAGCTTAGAGATGGTTGATTTCAGGAGAGCTGAAAAGGTTTCTTAAGTGGTTGAAGACTTTTAAATACTCTTTCGTGGATTTACAATTGAATATGAGATAAAAATATAGGGATCTTAGGAGGGACCTAAGAAAAGACAGTATATACCAAGTAGATACTCTGGGTGCCTCTAAAATTATATTGAATATTATTGCCTGACCTTTTCTTTTGAATACCAATTCAAGAAAGAAGATTATCAAGACTGAATAGATTTCAGAAAGAGAATATTTCAGATTTTTTTTTTTAAATTAAAGATTTTTCGAGGGAAATTTGAATAGATCATTCATTTTCATGCCTGAAACTCCAAGGCTTTCCCATTCAATTCTTTTGGCTTCAACTAAAAAACTTCCCTTCAAAAATTTAGGAAACCTTAAGCGACAACTCTGTTCCTTTTCATAATTTGAATCGGATTCCCTTTTTTCCTATTTCCTCCTATTTCCTCTATCAGAAAACCCCATCATTAAAAATTCCCCTCGAAAATTGCGAGATGCCTGACGAGTTCATTACTCTCAAAGATTTGATTCGAAAATCCCCTGATAATTTCCTTAATTTTCTTTTCGTTCCTCTCCCTTTCGGAGTTTGAAAATCTGCAGTTCTTTGTTTTCTTTGTTCAAAGTCAATCTGAGGTGAAACTCATTTTGCAGAATAAAAAAAAAAAAACTAAATTAAACTTCAATTTTCCAGACATAATCCCCAATGAGCGATAAAAAACTCTAAGCGAAAAAAACCAAAAAAAATAGAAGAAAAAAGAAAATAATTGGGAAATGCCAGAAACCCACACTTCGTCCATTTGAGTCACGCTGAAAAGTTTACAATTGTCGCTTGGGATAACCAAGGACTCGTCGCGAATGGGCGACTGTCGGTTGGCTGCTGCTGCCAAGCGTGGAAACAATCAACTGAAAGCGTTGACGCTGATGGTCCTGCGGTCTTCAGGTGGTCCAGACGGCCGGAGGAACCGCCGGGGGCGGACGGGGAAATGGCGTCTGTAATTCCGCGCAATTGTTTCTTTTTTTTGGATGGGTGGGTGGATGGATGGATGGGCGGGGGGCATTGATTGCCGCTTCGTTTGGTTGGTGGGATTTGTCAGTCTTTGGCAACGAAGCGTGCAGATTTCATGAGACGATTTTTGGTTTCCTTTTTGCAACTGCAACTTAAACGCCCACACATTGGGCTGGGGAGGGGCAGCGTTGGGGGTGCCCAACGATTTGCCATAAAGTCACGTACCGTTTTGTATTGGACGATTTTCGAACAAGAGATTTTCATTCAGTCGCCTGCCCCACAATTTTGGCTGAGTAAAGCGCACGGCTCGTTGGCTCTTTGCAAATTGTCGCACATCCTTAAGGTGGGCAGACGGGCGGCAGGACGAGGCACGAGGGACTCGACTTGGGAGACCGCATAAAACCGCCCCCGATGCTCGTTAGGCGAGTGCGTGAGTCTGTCTCCCGGTCCGACCGCCCATTTGGGCCCGGTGTCTCTTTCTGTCTTCCCCCTCTGGGGATCCCATCGCTTTGCATTGGAATTTGCTTTGCAAAATGCCGCCATTTAGGGTTGTGCCAATAAAAAAATGATATTTATGGTTGTAACGGCAGTTATGTGTGTTGTTCGGAGGGTGTAACGTCGCTGGGGGCCGACTGCCCACCCAAAACAGACACCCAAAAGTCCACCAGTCGACTTGACGGCCTTCAGTCGGCCTACCCCAGCCGAACTCCAAAGCCACAGTGGGCGAAAAGCAACTAAGCAGCACATAAAATTGTCACAGAGTCGAAAGGAGAACTGCTTGGTTGAAGAGAAGGAGAATCGGGAGATTTTAAGAGACTAGAGACTCTGGATGGAATTAATAGATGAAGAACTTGAGAACTTCTGATTAGGAACTGAGACTTTGCGTAAAAAAAATAGTTCAGGCTGGGGAGGTAGAATATTTGAATGTTAGGAGATATTTCAAACATTCAACGGCTTAAAAAACTAAGAGACTTCTAGGTGGAATTAATTGTTGATTTGTAGATCTAAAATTTATTACAATAACTCGAAGACTTTTGTTAAGGAACTGAGACTTTGAGTTGACAAAATAGTTCAGATAAAAAGGATTGGGAAGGTGGAATATTTGAACGCTAGGAGACATTTTTAACCCTTGACGCCTTCTGAAACTAAGAGACTTCTAGGTGAAATTGATTGCTGATTTGTAGATCTTAAATTTATAACAAGAACCTGAGGAACTGAGAATTTGAGTTACGAAACCTGCTCAGTTTATAAGAATTGAGAGAATAAAATATTCGGAAATTATGAAATGTTCTGATGTTGAGCTCTAAGAGAAGATTGAAGAACCTCAAAAGATCTTTAAAGACAAGATAGACTGACGCCTATTTGGTTTCTCTGCCACCTCCCAAGACAACTCCTAGTTTAGGTAGCATTTTTCCCTGCTTTCCACTGGTCCCACTGTGCAGGACTCCAGACGGAGGGTTGAACGCCGGCTGCCTGGCCGTTTGGCTTCCTGTTCGTCGGCCTGCTCACACAAATGAAATCTCACTGGCATAACGAGCTCATGACTCTTTGCTGGCAAGGGTTGGGCGGCACACACACACCCGCACACCCACCGCACACCCACCGAGAACGGCCGAGCGACCGGCTGCACATACACATAGAGAAATATGGCACGTACTCCTGAAAGCCATAAGTTTACGTTTTATATCGGCCAAACTGAGCAATATTATAAATTTTGAATTTTATCTTAGACATTAGATTGCCGGCAAGTTTGCCGTGTGGCCGGGTGGCAGCCGTGGGGCTGTCATTTGTGCGCAAGGCAGTGGCGGCGCAGGGAGGAGACAAAGTGACTGGCGTCTCCTTTGGGTGCCGGGGCGGTCCTTTGGCTCGGATTAAATGCAAAAACGTGAGCAGAGTTAACCCAGCCAACGACAAAGGGTGATTATCGCGATTGGCGGAATAGTTGGCGAGCTCCGCCGACGACATCATAATTTATTAAGCTTATGGCAAATATTTTAGCACTAACCGAAAAATTTCTACCTGCAGGAGACGCCGCCACCCAGCAGCCACCCCCCGAGATTGTCCTCGAGGCAAATCGTTTTCAGCTGCGCTGACAAAATGGCGATACGTGCGCAAAATACGAAGGGCGAGTCTCCCACCCGGGGGTGGGGTGGGGGCAGGAGGACAACAGCTGCTGACAATGGAGGATGAGACAGACAAGTGTGGCTGGCTGGCTGGCTAAGCGCTGGCGGCCATCAAAATCATTTGGCCATGAATGCCGGGCGAGCGGGCCGAGCAGCCGTGCGGATTTTGAAGTTTCTGCTTTTATTTTGCAGTGGCAGCGGCCGCAGCAACCACCGAAGCGTGTGGCCCAGGAAAATGCAATGAACGGACGGACATCCTGCCAACCGCAAGGCCAACGGAAGCCCTCACGCACTGGGCAGGGAAAACGACCCGCACACTCGCACACACACAAACCCGCGGCAACCAAGGCAACCACGACGACGCAAGGACAACGAAGACGCCGACGACGGCAGCGACGAAGCGGACGAAGGATGAAAGCGGAAATTACAATTGCGGGGACTCCGGTAGTTTAGTTTTTCCTGCAACCGCTTTCAGTTGCGTCCGTACAATCGTCGGGTCAACAACACAAACGACACTCACACGAAAAAAAAAAAACCGACAGTCCGGTTGCCGGCAATTTCAGGACTCACTTCACTCGACGAATCTTTGGAGCATTTGTGCAACTTCGTATACGTATACTGAATGTATCCTGAGTGTATCCTATCCGGTATACCTTCAGTATACGTAACACGAGGAAACACCATCAACGCGGGACGTGATTATAAATTCTGTAACATTTTTTTAAGCACACTTTTAACACTTTTTGTTTGTCTTTTCTCACCGCACACACTTTGAATTGGAATTGAAATTTGATACTGAATATAAAACGCGAGATTGCATAATATAAAGAAAGAAACGTGTTTTTTCAAACAACTGGGGGATGGCAGTCAACCTGTTGCGCTAAAGAGCCTAACTTGGGGGCTGGGAAACGCAAGGAAGCTATCAAGAACTTAAAGGAATAGAGAATAAAACGGAAACATAGAAACATTCAAAAGAAAACTGTAGGACTTCTCGATTTTCTACTTTAAAGAGAACCGGGAAAAATAACACAAATCCCACCCTCGCCTGCCTTTTGGACTCCCTATAAAAAGCTAAATCCTTTAGCAAAGTCTCAAAGAGCATTGGCTTTTCTTCTTAACTGTAAACTAGATTGCCGCCCTTCTATTTTCTGTGAAAGTTCCTCTTCCTTTTCTTTGGACAACCGCAGCGCTCGCGTGGCCAATTTCCGCAACTAAGCTGGCGCCACCTAGCGGCGGTGGGTGAGCAACTCGCCTTGCTGGGCGCACAATCGTCGGCCGGAGGGACAAATCGAATTCTAATCAGAAAATCATCGAATGTGCATAAAGGAAACCCGGAAAATAAAGACATTAAAATAATTTTCATTCAAAGCCCCGCAAAATCAAATAAATCAAGCCGAAGCCATTGAACCTTAGAAAATAAATTCAAAGACCAGGAAAAAAAACAAAGAGGCTGGCTGAGGAAGAGCGAGACAGGTTGAGGCCCAGATAATGAAACCCACTCGACGGGCCGGGCGACGGCAATTGAATTTATGAACAGACCTCGCCGGTTTGGTTCCAGGCAGCCCCGGCGACCGGTTGCCCCCACCCCTCGCATTGCTGCTTCTTCTTCTGCTACTCATATGCGTCTGCTATCGGCGGCTATCGGTTGCCATGGCAACAATGGCCGCTCCGTTGAGCGAAGGAGCGCACAAAGCGCAGAGAGAAAACAACGAATTTAATTCGGCCATATTTGATTTTTGGAAAGCAAGAAAAAAAAAAACACCCCGCCCCCCGTTGTCAAAATGCTCTCCTTCGGCTTTTATTTTCGGGGTGGTTTTCTCGCTCGCTCGCCCCTTCTCTGTCCAGCCTGTCAGTCCTTTTCACTCGCCTGGCTCTGGGCGTAGGCATTTCGACCTTTGCCGTTTTGTATACCCCATTGAAGGTAAAATTAACTACATAATCCAAACGACAGCAGAGCGCGGGGCGTTTAAATCAAAGCTCTGCGCCTCCAGCGCCCCATAAAGTCGCGGGGTATAAACAAAAACAACCCGAGGCAACAACAACAGCAGCGAGAAGATAAAGAAGAGCAATAAATCCAACTACCATAACCGCTATGATGATGGGTAGCACCTGAGAATTTTATGAGATCGTGAGAGCCGCCGGGGCGACGGACCGACCGGACGAGCCAGCCAGCAAACCGCTGCTAATGTTAATCTGTTGTTAATTTTACGATTGAACAATTAAGGGAAATACGCTAATCGCGTATTTAAAAACAAATAAATCACCTTCTCCACCAACGACCGACCATTCGTCGGGAATTATATCGACCCACAGATATAAACAAGTCGTTCTCAGATCGATTCCACGGTATTAAATATTCAACCAAGCCAAAGTAATCAAAGGGGAAGGTGGAGGAGAAATTAAACCTGCCGGTTATTCAATGGAACTAAGTAGGAAATATAGAGGTCTATTCAGGTTGGTTCCTTGACAGTTTCTTAATCGACTTAAAGGAACCCCAATTCACAAGATTATAAGAAAGTCCCAGACGACTTTAAGTGTCCCTTGAATATCAAAGATGACTAAATACTTTAATGAGCTCCTAACTTCCCACCCATTCATAGCCGCCTATGTGATAATCTAAGGTTCCCATGGGCATAAAAAATGTGCAGGTACTTACAAATGCAAAAGGTATCCATCCACGGAACCCCGAACGAAGAAATCTGCAAAGACAAAACGACAAATGGATTTTTAAAAGGCCATCAACGATTTTCATATTTCGCATATTAAAAGTAAATAAAGAAAAGGAAATTGAAATGAACAAATGCGGCGGAGTGGGGGTGGGGCTGGTGGCAAATCGGGACCATCACAAAGGATCATTGAACTCTCCAGAAAAAAAATAAAAATATTCCAAGACCCGACGGCTGACGGCCGACGCCTGACGGCTGACGTCTGAGGCTTGTGGGCGAGCCAGCAGGACGGCGGGAAGTGCATGCATTAATTTCAATAACTTTAAAGTCTGAGATTGAGATTTTTTTTAGGTGATTTGTGGCCATCGTGGAGACAGGACAGGGAGAGAGCGAAAAGCATGGCTGACGTGCTGTGCTGTGTGCGGGGCATGGGTAATTTAAAAATTTACATTCTTTGTTCTGCGGCTGGGACTCGGGGCCATTTAATTTAAAAAACGCACACACCAACGACGCATCCATGAAATCGTCCAAGATATATATATTCGTGAGTGTGTAAAAGATATGATATGAAATTCTCAATGAGCCTTTGGCATGACAGCGATGACGACGGCGACGGCGACGAGTGCCCTCGCCCATTGGATATGCAAATGGCGGTGGTCAGTTGTTTGGGTCGCCTGGCTGGGCTGGTGGGAGTCGTGCACTCGAATGCAATAAATAACCGCCTGTCTGTCTGTCCACTTGGCCATTTGACAGGGCGACAGGCGACATTTTGAATGGCCCTGCCCGTCATACGATCCGTTTGATTTCGAGATGCGTCATCGGCGGCCAGGGATTGTCCGTCTGCGTGGAAAATCGAAAGTGTGTGGCCTTGCAGTTTTTCCGAGTTTTATGATCGTTTAAAATCCATTAAGTCAAACTCGGCGTTTCTCGTTCAACTCTTTCGAGTTTCCCGTCGTTTTTTTTATGATGACGAACGAAGGCCTCGCCACTTTCATTTTCCCTTGAATGTGCAATTAAAATTTTCCGTAATTGCAACTCTTTGACGGCAAAGGGAACAAGCCCACATCTCCTCCTTTCGTCCAGCCATTAAAATTGTTTTATGATCCCCACAAACCAGCAGAAAAAAGAGCCGAAAACAGCCAAGGAACCACCAAGAAAATGGCATGAAAAACATGTGTACTCGCCGGGATTCCATGAGCCCGACGGGCCCAAGGATTAATGGCTTTTTATGGCCACTTTCCCGGCGTTTCTGCAACAAATTCGTTTACGACAAAATCAACCGATTGTGGGTGGCGGCTGGGCCCGCCGGCTAATGCAACCGGTTATCTAATATCCTCGTTATTTTCTTTTAGATTCTGCGATTTGATTATTCCGATATTATTGGCTTATTTATAGCCGGCTATAAATTGCTTGTTGTCGCATTTCCACTGACAACTTATGAGAGAAATCACTTTGGATTTGCATACAAACCGAGCCACTTACAGGCGCCTTCTGCCCAGTGGAAACTCGCCAGCCCCGAATTCGCTAAATGCAAATAACCAGGGAATTTATCATAGTCTCCAGCCCCTTCCACCTGTTCTAAGTGATCCGGTTTGGAAGGACCGCCCTACGAGGCTTGGTTTTGTGCGGTTGGAAAGCGCTTAAAGTAAACATTTAATTGCGCCATTAATTGCGCGGTAAGTGTGCCAGATGCACATGCCTGTGGCGGGGGAAAAGCCTCGTTGCACATACGAAACCGGCGGGCCCAAAAAACAAACAGAATTCCAGCATTTTAAGTGCACTCGAGGCGGCTGCTGGCGCTCCCCTCTTGGCCCCCCTGGCAATCATCAACTTGACCGCCGGCTGACTGACTTTTACGAGCATTCGACGGGTTCCATTAAGGCGCGCCGGGCCCGGCAGGCAACCCCCTTCCGTGTGCCTGGCCGGCGGCCAGCGTGCGTCCACTTTGCATCCGAGCTTTGGGGTTCCAATCATCGGAGCCATCGGATCGGCCGAATCGGCAACTTCTGGCGCATTAACTTTGTGTATTTAATGCGGAAAATTATTGTCAATACAATCGACTTTTTACGATCTTTAAGTTGACAGTTTTTCTGCCTCAGGCTTCTCCGGTTGGCCGCTGGTTTGGACGGTCGGTTGGACGGTCGGTTGGACGGTCAGTCGGTCGGTCCAGTCGCCATGTTCCTGTCTGATTCTTTGCTCTGGATTTCGTATGAAAATCTTACGAAATTTCTATGCATTTTTATAGCATTTCAATTGAGAAAAGATAGAAGATCTTGAGTGCTTTCAATTGAGAAGAAGGAGAGACAATCAGAGAACAGAGAGCAAGGCAACCAAAACGATTCGACTCGAGATCTTCAGAGTGTTAAAAGAGGCAGAGGAATTTGGGATCAAGAGGAACTTTTGAGGGACAGAAAAAGCAGTCTCTTAAAAGCTTAAAGAATGATTTAATGGGCTGGAAAAATTAAAGAAATAATGGAAATGTTTTTTCTAGAAGACTGATCTTAAAGGCAAACGGGAGCTTGAGAAAGAAAGATCGCGTCTTGAGAATTCTTGACCGACGAGAGCCTCAAGTCTCATGAAAAATTTGAGATTCTCGTCTAGCCATTTTCCAATTTATTGGCAGCTCCCACCATCCTGAAATGGAGGGTCCCCACTTCATCCGAAATGTAAATTGCGTGTGTTTTTCTGGTTGAGATTCTTTTCGATGGAAATTGAAAACTTTTCGAATAACCAAAGAGACTAATAAATTGACTAGAATATTTCTATATGCAAATTGGCAAAGTTTCGACCACCTTCTCCCTCAAGCATATGGCCGGATGGGGGAGTCCTTTCTTCAGTATCCTTTCATTCGGCCATTCAATTTAAATGGATTTTGAGCCAACAAAGGGGCACGGGCAGCCCCGTCATTAACATAATCGAATGGCAAACCAAACAAAAGGTGCCAGGGGCGTGGGGCACAATTAACTGCCACCCGTTTGCCACCCTCTGACCTGCCAGGCTCCACCTCGCGGCGGACTGGGGCGTGGGCGTGGTTAGGCCGCATGATTTCCCGGTGGAGGGAAAAATTTGTGTGCTAATTTAAAATTCTCAGCCGAGCTAGCAACCCCGCTGCCGGCGGCCCCCTCGTTCCACATGTGCATTAAATTTTAGAAAGCAGAAAATTCTGCTCCTGTTGTCCCCCCGGTGAGTGTGTTTGTTGGCAAACAATTTCCCATAAATTTACGTCAAAATACGACCAACAATGTCTACGAATGCACAAAAGGGAGCCCAGGACCAGGCTGGCCTCCCACCTCTCCCTTCCACCAACTATCTATGTATATCTTGGGCTATGTGTGGGTTTTTTTTTTTTTTTGGCAAAGAGTCGAGGGAAAATGTATTCCAGACACGCATTGGGCCATTTTGCAAACGTGCCACCGAATGAGCCAAGCCGAGCCGGCAGCTGGGAACTGGCTGCCCCCCAGGCGGCCTGTCAATCTGCCCCGAAGTTGTGTTCATCAACCGCAAATACCGAGGCGGGCAGAAGAAGAAGACTTGAAATCAAAAACAAACTTTGAATTTGGCCACCATAAATTATTCGAGAAAATTGCCGAGGCCGGCGAGGCGACTCGGCGACTCCTCCGCTTTACATTTTATAATCGGCAGTCAGTGGAAATATATACTAGAATATATATACATACATATTGTGTATATGAAAGGCATAAATAAATAAATAATAAAATACACTCCAGTGGCAAACTGGCAGTGCCACTCCGACAGCCATTTTGGGCGTGGCCGGAAATGTTTTCTTGCCATTTTCCCCGGACGCGCTCTTCAATTTCTTTTTCGTTTTTCTTCTACTATTTTTTTTGCGCTTTCAACGAGCTCAGGGCAAAGTTTTCTTGTTATGCGGACAAATAGACTGGCGGACAGACGGCCCGTTCTACGTCTGAGGTGAGCAAATTGCCGGGCCGGGCCCGCCTTCTCGTAGTGTAATTTGTATCTAATCTTGCCTCATGTTTATATAAAAACTTCCTCATCCCCCACCCGGCATGGACCACCGGCAGCAGGCGAACGTCGGGCGGTTGGGCGAACTACTACACACAATTTGTGCAATATGGCGACTCAGCTGCGACCTGAGGAGGACCGAGGAGGAAGCTTCCTTCTCCCTTCATCGAGTTCCGAAAACGAAACTAAAACTACACACACAGGCAGTCGGGGAACAGGAGACGATGGGTGCTGGGGTTGTGGAATTTTAATAAAATTGCACAATTTCCAACTAAAGATACTTTTCTTGTAATTTACGATGATGGCTGATGGCAACGATACACGTCGTTCCCTCCACGGACCAACTCCCCGGCCGGCGAAGGTACGCGACGAGTCGTTTTTGTCTTTTCCGTCGTTTGCTTTGGCATTGCTTGTTGGTGAGAAGGACTTTTCCCCCCAGCTCCTGTCGATGCTATTGAATATTTAAACAGCAACTGAATAGAGCGGGAGGAAAACTATCGAAGGGCTTACAGAACTGGTCAACCGGCAAATTTAAATCCCCAACAATCGGTGGCCGCTTTAAAGGGGGAAAAGGCTCGGACTTTCTAAAAGAATTCAAGGGAATTGTTTCAGAACAGAGCGAGAGTCTTGGAGAACTTTAGGAACCTTTTCAGGCTCTTTAAAGAAGTCTTTGAGAGGGAAGGAAATGCAACACCTAATTAGCTAGAAATTTAATTGAAATTCCTGGTGAATTCTGCCTGAAACTGCCTTCGTTTGGAGACAAGAAATCGGTTTAAAGATTGAAAGAAAAATTGAGAAGGAAAACTTTGAATTCTCTACAAAAATAACCAAAGAACTCACCGATCAAAACCGGAATAAGAATTTTACTAGTGAGTGGATTTGGAGAACCTCAGAAATTTCAGAATTTAGCCAACACTCAACGATCTTTTTTGGAACCTCTGAAATCCCAAATATTATAGAAACCCTTTAGTTTCCCTTTCGCCCTCTCATCGCTTCTCTTTTGCCAAATTTATCGATGAAAAGGCCACCCCAGGCCACCCCTCCGGAAGCTTCCCTGTTAATTCCCCAAGCGCACTTGAGGTCTTCTCTGTTCGGAAAACTATCAAAAGACACGAAACTTGTAAATCATGGGACCCCCAAAGTGTCTCCAAAAGTCTCCTTAATTTGGCCCAATGGATCCCCCGCCAGAGCCGCCTGCGCTGCTCTTCTCATATGCAGATGGCTGGTTGGCTGCCTGGCGGCGTTGATTGGCCCACAAATCGAATGGCCATCGGCGGGGCCCCGGGGAACGAGGGAGGCTCTCTAATGTAATTGCCAGGCCGTGGCCGAGGGCTGGGGGCCGACGGTAATTGCCCATCGTTGGCTTCATTTTCGCTAAATTGGTAAAGTCATCGTCCTAATTGATGGGCCATCCCAGAGCCGCAGGTGGACCATCAGCCACCCGCCGCCGCTTCTTCCCGCCCGCATTTCTAATTACGTTAATAAATCGAATGTCAATCGAATTAACTGGGGGGACTGCTGCGGGGCCCTGAGGGCTGCCCGTCTAATTCCGCTTGATGGCGGCTACCTGAATGCCTGCGGGCCGGGCCCAAAGTGAAAGTTGTAAAAATAATTGCGGATTTTACCTGCAGCGGCGCAAAAAAAGGATGAGGACGCGGCGCATCAGGTGCCCAACCGCGAACGGGTTGCCGGGTCCGTGAAATTCGTGTAGCAAAACACGAAGAAAATCCACAAAAAAACAGAAGGAGGCAAAGGCCAAGGAACAAGATTCGCAGCTCTTTCCCTTTTTTTATGATAGGCGGCATAAATGGATTTTAAAATGCCCAAAACAGGCAGCTGAGTCGCCGGCTTTATTGCGATTTCAATGGAAACGGCAACTGCGTCGTCGTCAGGTTGCTTGAAGGGTTGCCCGGCGGGGAAGGGGCGAGTGAAAGTTCAGGGCGTTGGCTGCCATTTTCTAGAAAAAAAACACAGACCCACCCTGGATTCGCCCAGGTGTTTGAGGCACAGGATGCGCCGATGGGGTGGCCACGTTTAATCCCTGGAATGGGCCAAATTGCAGCTCCTCCTCCGGCTGATTTGGCATTGCGCATCCAACCGACGGCCAAAATTTTGCTTGGCTAATCGCTGGCGGCAATTTATTTTGACATTTTTAATATGCAGCGCTTTGGAATTCGCCAGAGGCGTGGCCAATGCGCCCAGAAATCCTTTTAGCCCGCGGCCATAAATTTCCCCGCGAAACGCAAACAAACAGATGCGTTTTTCATTCTTTACCTGCATAAATTTCAACGTATTTCTTTCGCCCCACCGAATGACGCATCTTGAGTTGCGAGGCGGAAAATTTTCAGTTTCCATAGTTGAGTGGAATTTATGATTTCGTTTCGACTTTAAAATTTATCTGCCATTTTCTGTTGTTTGGCGAATCATCACATAAACCACAAAACCAAACAGATAGAGGAAAGAGCAAGCGGAGGGAATCGGAGGGGGCAATCAATGTTTAGCCAACATGCGCGTAATTTTACGCGAATTTAAAAGCCGTCCGAGGTTATCAACGGCAAAAATAAAACAAGCACGCTAATTGCGAATCTGATTTACTGACACGACAGCCACGAGTTGCCGACCTGTCAATAAACTGAGTGTTTGTGTGGGGAAAGGGGGGCCAATCGATATAGATAAAATTTATTAGGCTTAAAGACGCGAAGGCTTTTCTGGGCTCCCCAGAAATCTAACGCGTTTCTTACAAAAAATTGGCGTTTTTTCTCTCTATTTTTCATTTTATAACTTCGATTTTTAAAGCGGTTTTTGGGGTATTTAATTTACGATTAAATTGCTGAATAAACAAAGAAATAATGGGATTAAAACAGAATTTTATAAAGCGGGTTTATTGATTTTCCAAAGTCTCCCGAAAATTGTCGGTATTGAGGATCGGAGAGTTGAATGGCAGGCCAGCCAAAGGGATTAATTAATTTTGAATTACTGATCTATTTTAACGGATTTTTTAAACGCTTTGATTTATTTCTAACTTCTGAATTTGGTTCAATATGGCTCAGTAGTTTGTCTTCCTTAACGGCTGTGTCGAAAATCATTCTCTTTAATTTTGATTTTCTAATATCTTTTCAGACTTTTCTAATCCCTTGTATAATTTAAATCAACCCAACGACAACTAAGAATTTCAACCTCGCCAGAAGCAAGTTCAGATATTAAATTCCCACTCAAAAATCAAACATATCTCGGGAACTCCAAAGCACACTCTCTCTCCCTGAGATTCCCAGATCAAAAACGCGAACTCCCCGAAATTCCCAGAGAATTATTAAAAAAGCACAGAACTCCAGGGCCCCAAAGCTCACTACCTCTCCCTTTATTTATCGTAATTCTCAGAGATTCCCTCTGCCAAAAAGCTGACTCCTCTAAAATTACAATGCTCATTCGCTCTTTCTCGAATTACCGGAGACTCTCAGAGAATCTACCAAAAGGTCCACTGATCTGGGACTCCAAAGCACTCTCCCTCTCGCTTTATTCTAAGAGATTCCCTCTGCCAAAAAGCCAATTTCTCTACGACTCCAAAGCTCATTCTCTCTTTCTCCAATTACCCAGAGAATCTACCGAAGGTCTCACTGCTCTGGAACTCCAAAGCCCTCTCCCTCTCCAATAAAGTACAGCCGGAGATTCTCAGAGATTCTCTCTGGTAAAAAGCCAACTTCTCTACGATTTGAAAGCTCATTCTCTCTTTCTCCGAATACCCAGAGAATCTACCGAAGGTCTCACTGCTCTGAGTCTCGAGAGCCCTCTCTCTCTCCATTAAAGTACAGCAGGAGATTCCCAGAGATTCCCTCTGGTAAAAAGCCAACTCCTCTAAGACTCAAATGCTCAGTCTCTCTCCCCTCTAATTACCCGAGATTCTCAGAGAAAAGCCCTCTTCTCCGGGCCTCTAAATTCCACTCCCTCTCCCCTCTCCAAGTCTAGCTTGAAAATCTCTTTCTTGTATTTAAAATCCTTTCCTGTCCCGTCCCGAAATAACTGAATTTATGCGTGTTAATTTCGGTGACATAAAAATTGTCAAACAACACCAAAAATTCGAAAAGATTTTTTCTTTTCATTTCAAGTCAAGTGGCCGAGAGCAAAGTGGAGTTGGGTGACAATCGTTAGGGGGGAATATGTAAATATTTATCAAGACGACAGTCTAAATTTCAAATAAAACAAAATGCCCAACAAAAGCCGAGGATAGGCAACAAAATCAGAAAAAGAAAAAAAACAGAGACCACAAGTCCATTTCGTTGGGTTATTTATTGCCCGAAATGGAACCTTGAAAACCCCCCGAAACCCACGATAAGCGACTTTCGGACTGAGTAATGTGACAAGCCGATTGAGATTCGTTTAATAAAATACGAGCTGGAAATATGAAAAGGTCGCCTCGAGACCAAATTTCCATAGGGATCTTGGCTTGTTCGGGTTTCTTGTTTCGCTCCGAAAATGGTTTCTCGGACATGGCGGCCGCCAGGCCACTCGAGTCTCAAGTGTCAGAGGGAGCGACCCCCAAAGGCAATTAGATCACAGACATCGCTCATTTTGAAGTGCTTTCCACGCGCGCCGAAGATTTCCCTCCCAGGAAAATCCATACACATAAAACCGATCTACAGACTGTCTAGGGAAAATGAAAGATGGTGCTATATGATCGGCATATTTATACATTGGGGCCGATGTCGGGCATATCAACGAGTCGATCGGTTGATCGGTTGGTTCTTGAATTCCTAATGGAGACGAAACTGGCGGGGAGGCTCGATAAATGCGTCGCGTCGTCCATTTTAATGCGTTTGTACCATCGACAGGCTATGAAAATATGCCTGGTGATTTTTAAAATCTTTTTAATTGAAAGCAAAAAAAGCAACGCCATTCGAGACTCCGCCCAATTGAAATTCTTGAAACGCTTGCCCACTTGAGTTCGTTTTCCCGAAATGGGAAAACTTGGCCGGCCCTCGCGAATGAAGATTTTCTTTAAATCCATTTGTTTTGGAAGCGATTCGAATTTGAACCCATTCATTCTTGGGGCCTGTCATAATTTACGGCCGACATCTATGAAAAGTGAATTGGAAATGTTGTAAACAATTCATAAAACCGACAGAGACGACAACCGGCGATCGTAAAATCTCCTCCAAGATTCTGACAAGAAAGAGAACTGATTTCGGTGGGGAAGCTTTACCTGTTCGATTCGCTTGATATTCCCACACAGATTAGAAATGAGTTTTAAATTTAGAAATGACAAAAGTGCCCGGAAAGACGGACGTCGGCCGCCTTCCCCGTTCCGTTCTCAAATTGCATATTAAAGAGGCCAATTTAATGATAATTTCAATGCGAATCGAATGTGCAAATTTAAACAAAACACCTCGTTTCTGACACGCCAAACGACCGCTTCCAAACGGTCCATAAAGAACTTAAAAAATATCACAAAAAATCCACACGAAAATTATAATGAAATTAGCTTAATTTTCAAGCTCGAATTAAAACGAATAACCGTGGAATTTATGATTTTTTTTAGGCCTGCCTCGAAATTCCCTCAAAATTCGATTGTTTTACCCTTCATTAAATTTTTAAAGATCGTAAATTGTGGAATTTATTAAAAACCGCTGCGAGTGCTCCAAAAATTCTGGGCGTGGCCCGCTGGCAACTTAAATTGATTTAAAGGCAGCCCCGGCCTGGGCCGGCATGCAAATTGGCCACGTTTTATTGCGAATATTAAATGAAATTAATAAAATTTTCTGCATCATAATCCTTTGCGAGGAGCGACAGGAGAAAACCAGCCGCGCATAAATTCGCTCATTAGGGCCTTCGCCCCGGACGACCCTGGACCCCAAAACATCCAACGGTTTATGTAAGCTCCTTTTGGAGGGGGAAGCCAGTATACAAGGTGGGGCTTTATATAGATGGATATATCTTTTGTGTATATTTGCCCGTTATATGTATTGATTTTTATCTCGGCAACTCCTTTTGCCGCCTGCCCGGCATTTCGAGACCGTGTGGGCTCCGGGGGTTGACCGGCTTATATAATTTTCGCCCAAGAGCTTTCTCTGCAAAGGGCAAAGGCAAAGGCAAATTGGGAGAGCGGCCAAGTAAATAAACGACGCCCAAAATGCTGACGACGAAGCTTTGATTGCGACTTTTTCGAAATGCCCGCAGACCGTTGGCAAAGCCCACAAAAATCCAAGTATTTTGAAAAGCAGGAAATTCTCAAGAACTCCAAAAAATATATAGAATTCCTCATCTTTCAGTTTTGCTGGGAAACGGGGAACATTTCAGGGTCTTCCAAGTCCGTCCGCCTGCCTTCAGCACTCGGAATCTTCGAATCTCTGAAGATTTTTAATATCTTTTAAGTTTGTGATCCCCAGCGGCTCCCCAGTTTGTCTTTCTTTCAGTCAGGGGAATTTTTTTTAACGATTTCCCTTAGCGAATACCCGAACCAGCGGCGCAGGCGCCCTCTATGGGCCGGCGGGCGGACTTCAGCCTGCCCCGCTGCGGCGGCAGGCGGCGTCGTGTGGGTGAGCCGCTGGCCACGCACACAGCAGCAAACCACGCTTGCCTCAGTGTGCGTGTGACGCAGTGCGACAAAGACAACAACAAACGGCAGCTGTCTCTTTCCTACGCAGCTGGCCAGGGGCTATGATGGCTGCTGCTGCCGTCATGGCTGCCGCCGGCGCAAAGGCGCGGCCAGCCCACCCCAAATCGCTGGCGGGTCGACCGAGCGCGCGTGTGTGCGTGTGTATCTGTGTGTGTTGATTCATCTGCTGTGGTTTGTGGCGCGTCAGTAACCCTTGAATTTTCAGCTGGGACGCTCATGCGCACTGCCGACGGCGCAGCAGCGACAGCAGCGGCGGCGGCTGGCCCAGAAAATCTGCGGCCGAGCGTCTGTCTGACTTTCCAGGTTTTCGTTTCCCAAAGATTGTGCAAGATTTTTCATCTAGTTATTTGGTTCTTTTCTGAATGGAATGCAAATTTTTGGAAGCCTGCAAATTGCCGCTCCTCAAAGTTGCACAAAATCCCCAGCACAGCGCTGACCAAATTGCCACCACCCCCACCCACCGAAACAAAGAAACTCCCAACCAACCGACCGCTTGCCCGTCGATTGCTGGGGCTCTCATCAAGAATTCGTAAGGCATTCGCCTAAATGCTGTCGAAAATTGTCAAATAAATCAATCACATTTATACAAATGCCCCTGATATGTTCGGCCACGCCTCCCCGCCCGCCACCCCGCTGTCGTCTCAAAATATTCAAATTAATGGCCCCCCGGCTGCCCTCAGATAAGCCCAAGTCCGTTGAACGCTCACCGCTGCCGGCAGGAACGTGTTTTCGCATAAATTATTAATCGCCAACGTGTGTGTCGGCTAGGGGCGGCGGTGGGCGGGGCAGCGGCCTAACAAATATGGCAGCAAACATAGTGGCGGCTAATGGCCAGCCAAATGGCCAACTGAGGAGCTCAAGAGCGGAAAAGTCTCTGGACGCGACGGCCCCGAAAGCGAAAGTTCTCACACGGCTTCCCAAAACTTACGTAATCCCCGTTTATAGTTTAGGCTTTGGAATTTGAATTCGAAAAGGTTCTATTGTCTTTTCA
>JBAMCP010000309.1:0-62487 GCA_037075105.1 Lissocephala sabroskyi | reverse complement strand
GAGTTGCATTTCGATACGAAAATAGTCGGGTTTTCTCCGGTGACCAAACACTGCGATTTTATTTATATTTTATATCCACTCTGGTTCAACTAAAAAAAATACGAATTTTATTCTTAAGCAATCTGTATGGACGGTGCCAGTTCAATTTTCGCCTAAATTCCAAGTGTCAATTCCTGGCAACCCTGTGCTTTCGTGTCACGACTGCGACTGCCATCTCTAAAACGGCAGGCTCTCCGCTGAAATTAAACATCAGATTATTTACACATGTTTTTAAGTTCAGATCCTTAAAATTATCCTCTGCTGCCTCCACAATGGGGGACCGTGAGCGCCAAGACCAAGAACCCCCCGCCTCAAGCTCAGGCAGCAAGCCCAACAAGCCACCAGCCGCAGCCTCTGACACCGAAAGCGACGATAACGAAGGTGAATTCGAATTCAAATTTTACTTGTCTACAAAAAACCAAGCAATCAATGTCATTCCCATTTATATACTTCCCCAGACAAAGCTACAATGGATCTGATCCGGCGCTTCTTTTCCCACACTCTCGGCCTAGGAGCAGCGCCGGCCGACCAGGAGGGCGATTCGGACAAGGTTTGCCCCAAATTATCTCTATGAAAATCCTTACTTAGATGTGCTCCCCAGGTTATTCCGGACCTATCCTTCGACGGACTTTGCAAGCACTGGAAACAGCACGGATTCAAGAACATCGTCACCATGGTCGGGGCCGGCATATCCACATGTAAGCAAGAATCAATACAGTCCCAAAGTTGCCAGTCTAGCGAACCAAACTCATTACAGCCGCTGGAATACCCGACTTCCGGTCGCCCGGATCAGGCTTGTACGATAACCTTCAGAAGTACAAGTTGCCGCATCCCACGGCCATATTTGACCTGGACTACTTCGACAAAAATCCGGCGCCTTTCTTTGCCCTGGCCAAGGAGCTGTACCCCGGCTCGTTCATTCCCACTCCAGCGCATTATTTCATCCGCCTGCTGCACGACAAGGGCCTTCTCGTTCGGCACTACACCCAGAACATCGACACCCTCGACCGCCTCGCTGGCCTGCCCGACTCGAAGTTGGTGGAGGCGCACGGCAGCTTCCACACCAACCACTGCACCAAGTGCCGCAAGGCCTACGACATGGACTGGATGAAGGCTCAGATCTTCGCGGACAAGCTGCCGCGCTGTGCGCTCTGCAAGGGAGTGGTGAAGCCTGACATTGTTTTCTTTGGCGAGGGCCTGCCCGAGGCCTTCCACAGGTGCCCGCCCCGGGATTTCAAGGACTGCGACCTGCTCATCATCATGGGCACCTCGCTGGAGGTGCAGCCCTTCGCTTCGCTCATCCAGCACGCCGGGCCCAACTGCATTCGCCTGCTTATCAACCGCGACAGTGTGGGGCGTTCCAAGTTCGTGCCCTGGATCGACGTGGGCGAGGACTCGCTGCTCTACGACAAGCCCAACAACAAGCGCGACGTGGCCTTCATTGGGGACTGCGACGCTGGCGTGCTCGAGCTCGCCAAGGCCCTGGGCTGGGAGGCCGAATTGAACGAGCTGATCAAGGCGGAGCAAACGCGCCTCAAAGCTGAGGAGGACAAGAAAAAGCTGAATTCGCCCGGTGATGCCGCCACCAGCACACAGGCCACACCTGGCGGCTCCAAGCGCAGCTCCAAGCAGTAGTTTTTATTTAGTTCCTGTTCCAGATTTGTTTTCTGTTAGTTTCGTTATCTCTGATAGTGCAATAAACAACGACACAGAGCGGGTCGGTTGGATTCTATAATTCAACGCAGGCGGCGGCGGGGCCATTAGCGACCGGGAAGCCTCTTCAGTCGTTGCCATAAACCGCAAAAACCGATTGAGTGGGGGGTGGGGGAGAGGGTCAGAGTCATCGACAACAACGGTAATCGGCTGGCTACCAGCCACCAGCTTGCCAATGGCCAGCGCGTGCAGCTCATCAACGACTGAGCGCAGGAGGGAGGATCTGGAAAAAAATTCTACAAAACAAGAGGAAGCCACGTGTGTGTGTCGCCAGTGGGGGCACGCAGGGGTTCGGGTTGACTGGCAATGCCACTGATGCGTCAAGTTAATGACTCTCAATCTGGCGCACGTTCGCCGGCAGGTGCATCGTTTTGGGGGTAATGAAGTTTCTGCGGTGAATCGCTTGTTTGTATATACAAACGGACGATAGGTTGCAGGAGACCTTCACCAGTCTGCCGTTCCGTCCGCAGCAGTTCGGTGGGACTAATTAAAACCCGGCTCAGAGCGAGTAGGCGGGGCGGGCGGGGGACGACAGACACTAAATTGCTTGAAATTAGGACGGAGTGTGGGCGGGCCACAGGGTTGTCAATGCTGTCCGTGGGCGGCGGGCAAATGTGCAAATGCTTTAAGAGATTGGTTGCAGGGCTGATGGCCACAATTTGTTGCAGGGTTTCAATTTGGGCTGCTTGCTGGCTGCGCTTGGTCAATTAAGTTGATCGCACTGATTCCGATAGGCAGACCTATCGAAGTTCCGCTCCGTCTTCCAGTTGAGGCGGTCATTTGGCACACCGCAAACACAGCCAGGCTGGAACGGAAGTGTGTGTGTCATGTAAACATGTTTCATATTTGCAGGGCCCTCGTCCCCTACGTTTGGATGTTATTACAAGTCAGTTCATCAATGATGGCCCCCTTGGCGGCGGATGGCGCCCGTCGAAGTCATCAGTGGCAGCTGCTGCTGCGTTTATATTGAATTCTCGGCATGGCTGTGGAGCACAGCTTTCGCCCTCATAAAGATGTCAAACTAAGCGTTTTAAAACTCTCGACTTCCGTCCCAAGATTGTTATCGGTACTAATAAGCTATCGAATAATCAACTCGCACGATCTTTTTGCTCTAATATCCATGCAATGCCAAATGCCAAATGGATGACGGCTTGTAAAATGTTTGTGGAATGGAGAGGGGGAGGGGGAGGGGAAATGTCGCCTCTGTTGCGCAAACGATATCTTTATGAATATTTTATTATTGCTTTAATAAAAACGAAAAAAGGAAACACCGCCAACAATCATCCCACTGCCGAACCAATCCGGCCCCACCCGACGCGTCGCGGCGCGGCGACCCCAGCGTTCGACAGCCGCAGCAGAGCGGGCGGGCAAATGGCAACCGCCAGTCTGTTTCGCTACGCCCGTGTGCGTGAGTGTGTGTGAGTGAAGGCATTCTAAAAAAGCAATTTGTGTCAATAAATGCGTGAACGACTGATGGTGTGTGTGTGTGTGTGCGAGTGTTTGTTGTGTGCCGGGCGGGCGGGCCACTGTCGTTTCATCTCAATGTTGTAATATCAGCATAATCGTCATAATCATTTTATGTGCATGTTGTGTAGCGCACTTTTGTGCGCATAAATTTTTACTCACGTCTCGGCAATGCTCAAATACCGATTGAATGTGTACAACATGTGTGCTTGAGGGGGAAAGGGTCATGTCACAGTGGCATGTATTCTCGGCCATTGTGAGAAATTAAAGTGCGATAAGGTTGGTTTATTTTTATGGCCCTCATTTTGATGCGCTCCCGCGAAAGTTTATGAGCGGGTAAGCGAGCGTTCGCATTCACCCATCATCAATTGCATGCAAAAACAAGCGACCCTCCGCCACCCTGGCTATCGACCATTATTTTGCGCATTTGACGCTAGCGCATCGATAATGCGGCTACTGACTGCTGAGCGCGATGAGCGGGCCAAGCCAGCGCGGGTGCGGGTGCGTGCGAGTGGGTGAGAATGCAGCCGACAGCCGCACAACCAAATTGGCGGCTTTCGTGGCTACAAATGAGCTGTGGCGCTTGTGGCGACATAAAATAAATTTGCCCTCTGGCGAGCGGAAAATTGCGCGTTTGAAATCCATTTTGTAATCCCCAACATCGCAACAAAAATTTATATTCAGCCGGCAGCAGCAGCCAACGCAACGACTGGCCGAAATGCCGAGTGCTGAATGGGCTGCATTGTAAATCGCACCACTCCCCTTTGTGCCCTCCCCGCTAAGCACAAAAGACAAACCTGGGAAATGGTAAAAAACCGCGACGTAGGTATTAATTAACTGCTCGCCAAAGTGAAGCGTAACGAATTGGAAACCAAATAATTCTCGTTGATTTTGCTGGTTTCAATCACGAACCTCCCCCACCCAGCAGACCATAGAAACTGGCCACTTCCCACGTCCAGTTGATTGCCAAAGTCAGGCTTCGATGATTAAATAAGCGACCCTGTTGGCCGGCCGCCATCTTTTGCAAACCGTTTGATCAGTCTAGGCGACGAGATGGGTTGCCAGGCAAAATAAAGGTGTGTGTGGGGGAGATTGAATGGTGTGCACTTTTTCCCGGTTTAAAGACGGTGAATTTCTCTTTTGGGAAGAGCAACCGCAAAAGGTCCAACCACAAAATGCAAATTGAAGTATTTGAACCAAGCGGAGCCTCCGTGGGAGTGTTTAGTGGTGGCCAAAAAACCACGAGTTATTTGCAGGCTCACCAAAATCGATTAGGAAAATCAATCATCCATATTTAATGGGACCGTCGTTTTGCGGTATATATAAAGTTGGTTTCGCAAAAACTCGTTTTGGAATTATAAATTCGAACGGGACCGAGGGCATCCACTTCTGATTTCCAATGCATTTTGATGCGCAAACTTTTGATGGCAGAAAGACAAAAGCTGTTAACTTTATTCCATTAACACTCTTCTGAAAGCCAAAAGCGGTTAATGGCCTCCAAACACCTAAATTTGCATTCTGAATCGGATAAAGTAAAATGCAAGTTTTTAATCCTTTTGAGCGGCCTGGTTCATCCTAATTATTAGTCACTCTGTTGGTTTGACTTTGCTGGAATCAGTTCAGATACTCAGAGCTAAATGGAACCTGGTTTTATGCATACCATCATTTAAGATTTCAAACCTATATTTTAATTTATGGTAATCTAGTTTTAGCAGATCGAGCGGGGAAAGTGATGAATGGAAAAAATTGGTCGACCTCCCCAAACTTAAATTTATGAGATCCTCTTGCACTTCACTTCTGGTTACTAAATGCTTTTGTTTGGTGAAAGCAACTGGAGAATCCTGGGGCAAATTAAAGGTGGAATGCGATTGCATTCCTAATTGGGGCTCATTTTGATTTTAATTAACAGTTGGCAGCGATTTCTTTTTATACTCAAGATCTGGAACTGGCGATGCTGAGCAACGACAATGGTCGGCGAGAAGCGGCATTAAAATTAAATGCGTTTAATTAAAAATATAATTTTGTGGGCCAGTTGCCCATTAGAAAGGAAAAAAATACCGGCGAATCCCTCGTTACGAAACATTTGCTGCTCCTACTTTGCCCGCCGCGCTGCAATTTCGCGCTGCATACTTTCAGGATGCGCGTCCTTCTCTCTTAACCGTTCACCTTATCGGCTTCTTTTGCGCCGTCTTGGCAGGGCGGGTTTGGTAATTTAGAACGAAATGAATGCCTGCTTGCTGGCATTTTGTATTGCTTTTTCGATTTGCACTTTACACGTTTTCATTACACTTCGTTTCCGGCGCTAAACACTTGACCGGGCCATCGTCCCTGCCGGCGCAGTTGTTCTCCTTCGCTTCGATTGCATACACTTGAGTGCAGTCGGACTTGCCAGGCTTTATCTAAATACTAACTGCCGCATTTCGGATGGGGCTTTAGAGCGGGCTGCGTCATAATCAATGACGGTACCATGGGCGGGCCAGACGAACAAGACCGACATGAGCAGCAAGAGAAATGGGAACGATTGTTGCCCTCGGCTTACTTGCCTTCAACGCCTGTAGTCGTCATCGCCATCGCCATCGCCATCACCACAGCCATCGCAATCGGGAGGAAAGCTGTTGCAACATGCTGCCTTGACACTTTAAGCTGCAATTTCGTTAAAATATTTCCAATCGATTTCGTTGGTTTATCGCCAAGTTTATTTCCACTTTCTTGTTGTTTGCTTCGCTAGTTGCAAGTTCTGTTTTTTGAGTGTGCCTCTCCATGTGCCTGCGCGTGTGCGCCTCTGTGTGTGTGTGTGTGCGGAATTTTCCGTTTCCACTCTGCTAGGTCTTACGGAAATGAAATGTGTTTCTATTTTAGTTTTATTGCCATTTGTGTGGACGGCGAGTGTTTGTGTGTGTGCGTCTGCTCTTTCACGCTCGAGTGTTTGCAAACTGTGCCAGGTACTTCTCCATCCGCCGATGCCAGGGCCGCTGCCAGCGCTCATCTCGAAATTCTTTAAACACACAGACACTGCACTACAGTCTGTTTACAAATCATGGCGAAAATGCTATTTGCCAAGCTATTTAGGCCCATCCTGAAATGAATCATTTTTGGGGTACCTTCCGGTCTAAAAACTCGCCGGGTGCCACTTGACGATGACCATCGCATCGGCCAATCTCGATAAGTATGTTGGCATTTCTAGAGTAAATAAAAAAACCGACGTGATTATCTTAACCTGGGAATAAAAAAGCTTTACAAACTTCCATCACCTTTCTGCGCAATTTCTATATTAAATGTTAAATATTTCTAAATATAATAACATTCCAATTAAAACTTAACCACATTAATGGACCTGATTATGCGGCAATTTAGTCCCTTCATAAATTCTCTTAAATCGGTTGCCAAAAGGATGGCATGTTGCTCGATATCTATAAAGCAGACAGTTGATGATTCTAAATGTATTTACTAATTTAATTAATAATTGATGTAATAATCTTGTACGTATTTAGCACCGACTCGGAACCGAATACTGATCGTTGCTATTGACCACAGTAAAAGTGCATTTCTGTTTCCGATTTCATTCGGCTCGCTTTTGATCTTGCAGTATTTAAATGAGTTATATTTGATTTAATACGAATGTTATTGGGTTTAAGTTATAGAACAAAGAGATAAGAAGAAATCGGTTCGGCTGAGTCGGGAAATAAATAATATTCTTGGCTGTCGTCTCAACTTAATAGATATTTTGAGTGATCCACGGAAGCAATTGAATGACATTGGAGAAAATGCTCGGCAGGTTTTGGGACCGTCCACAGGTGCGTCCGCCGTAAGAGATAACTCCGTATTGAACGTGGCGATTTGTGGTCTTGAACTTGTGGTTGAAAAACAAAGGGCCGCCCGAGTCCCCGCGACAGGTGTGGACCTTGTCAGGCCCTACCGCACACACTTGAAATTCGTTGATGCTATCGACGTTGTAGTACCGGCGACACAAGTCGAGTTCCCTCCGCATGACAACTGCCCGACGGGGCACCAAAGAGGCCTCACGTTCCCCCGTCGCAGAATCAAACGTACTTTTGTCGGTGAATCCCCAGCCGGCAATGAAGAAGTACTGGTCGCTGGTTAGGTTCTTCGAATCCGCAGTGAAAGGCAGGCAAACAGGTCGCATGTTTTCTGGGAAAGAGTGCTTAGCTTAAAATTCCATCGGACACCATCACCGCCATCCAAACTTACCCCGAAACTGCACTGGTTTGGCCAGTTCGACCAGCGCAATATCGTAATGGAAAGACCCGTGAACATATTTGGGATGCTGCTTTACCGAAGCTATGTCGAAGTCTTCGTATGGCGGCAAGCACGCCAGCCTGCGGCCTTTGAAATGACAGTCCATTTCGGTGTCCAAATTGTGCTCTCCCAGACGAACGGCAACTCTTGAAAGGATCACGTTAATTGACTCCGGTCTAACAGCAAGGACACAAGGAGCAGAAACTTACAATTTGGAATCTGTGTTTACCACACAATGAGCTGCTGTGAGCACGTAGCGATCAGTGATCAAGCTCCCGCCGCACAGAAAAGGCCTGTGGGACGGGTCGGAGACTTCGTACTTAAGCAGGGCCAGCCAGGGGAACTCGTTGTAGGCTGTTTCGTAACCAACACTTACGGCCACTTTTACGCCAGGTTCTACGGGTGCAAGTAGCACGTTTCGTCTCCTAATGCTATGCGTTTTGAGTTCGTAGATCACGCCCGGTTCTTGGCTCTGGCCGCAGGTGTCGGCAACAGCTTCCAGCTGCTGTAGCCCTTTGGGATCGAGATTAAGGGATAACTCCGATGGGCAGCAAATGTAAATCTATTTATGTATGAGTTAGTGGCCATCGGCAATAAATTCTGTTACTGGACTTACTGTGTCCAGTTGACGATCGCATATTAGACCCCTGATCATCTTCTGAATTGTAATTGGCACTTGACCGACGAATCGGGCTTGCAGATCTTTAACAACCGGACAGTCTCGGGCTGGTACGCAATATCCCGGCAAACCATTTTGAAGATGACAAGTGTTCTCTGGAAGTCGGATCGATTTTAGAAACGCCTTTTCAACATTCTGCGAGGCGGCACTTACGGGGTTCCACAAAAACCGGCCAGAACAACAAGACTAGGTGAGTAATTAGAATCCCCAGCAACATCCCCGATAGTGGTTCCCCTCGCGCTGTTCTAATGAAACTTGCCAACCTTGCTTGCTTCGAAAAATCGACTCAATCTCGGCGAGCTTGCGCTCTCAACTGAGACACCGGACCCTTTGGATCCCGCTTTTGTTCACGCGAATTGCTGCATACGCCCCTTGGTGATTTCTTAACTCGCTATCAATGTGAATAACCCCAGTGAGAACAGATTGACCAATCAATTTGTTGACATTGCATCACCTCTCTCCAGCAGTCGACTGTTCAAGCCCAGTTTTGAAAGCTTTTCAGCTCGGCCTACACTGCCCAACAAAGTGGATCGAATATTAAAGACTTTGTTTCTGAACATTTCATATAAAGTGAATCTTGTTTTAATCGGAAAAATATTAATAAAATATAAAAAAAATATCCCTTTACCCATAGTTTAAGGGATGCAGCTCTTTTACGAAATCAGTAAATACTTCCGTAGGCTAAAACAAGTAAGGAAGTAACAATCTAGCTTCTCCGACTGAGATATTTCCTGTACAACACAAGTTAACCTCTTTTTCGCGGTACTTTAAATATTTTCGGGTGCCAGTAGAAGTTGGTAGAACTGATTTTTTCTTGTACTAACATGGCAACTCTGGAAACTCTTTCAATTTTGAGTTTTTGAAGCCAAGCACGCTTCTTTCCATAAATTTAAAGTTCCGATTTTCTCCACTATTATTGATCTAAGAGAGTAATGTCTGTTGGTATTCAAATGCCATAACTTTTCTATAGAAGTCTAGACTGTATTTTAAGAATTAAGAACTATTTGCATTTATATTATTAGGTAAAATTGGGAGGGTAGTAGGTATAACGAGTCTTAAGATGAACGATATAACGATTTTTATAATAATTGAAATCATAATTATTGGAGTTTTAGTAATTTTTTCTAAATCTACGACGTCTCCTTCTCTATGTTACATACCTCTGCACAAAACTGTTATACCCGTGATCTCAAATATTGACGTTCTTCCAAACATAACCAGCATTTCCGGTTCTGGCCTCAACTTTACTCTTGAGAAAGCTCTCAAAGCTAAAGCTTTAATTTGTACCTAGCTTTTATATTTATATCACGATGTAAAGATAATCCAATCATATATTTTATGACCCCAGTGACGCAGTTGGTGGTATCGACAAATTCTCTACGCTACGCAATTTGGGTTGACTGGATCAGAAAGCGGTTTTCCGCCCCGCCCGTTTCGGGGCTTTTTGTGTAGGGTATTTAAAAGAAGAGTATATTAAATTTGTTTTTTTTCACCTTTCGTTTAAGTAGATCTTGTATTAGGATTATTTTAAAAAACCTATGTCTGTCCTTCTGCCCGACTGTCTCTGTACATAACCTGCTTGATCTTAAGATGGATATGGTACAATACATTTTGAGGAATTGTTGTACAAATCGTGAATCGGTTATTTCTATGTGAATCCCCAATATATAAATGACTACAAAAACAACAACCGACCTGAAGTTGTTTTTCAATAACGAATTTCTTTCGACGTAGTCATTCCCTAGAAATATATGTTGAAAAAATATATTTATTAATGCCAATGCAATAATTGCTGGTAACCAGAACGGCAATTTCCCCACGTATTATTTTTCACGTTGGTTGGCTGATTTTTTATTATTTGTTTGTCTTTAAACTTGCATACTCCTGATATTATTGATAACCTCGATAGCAGGTTCTAGATTAAACGAAGTATTAGCACTTTCAAAGGAGTCAATATATTTGCATTTCACATAATACAAAATTAAGTCGTTTGTCTATTAAATAAAATTATCTGACTGGATCACATGTTTGTGGGACGTGTTTATTTTCGTTGCACATCTATTTAAACTTATGTATATTTTATTTTAAGCCTTAATACTTAGTGGCGGTTGATGGACTTATGACGTCTTCTATAATCCGTAAACATACATATGTAAATGCTTAAAATCTTTACTCCAAAAGTAACTCCAAGGACTCCCGTCGATCTGAAATGTGATTGCTATTTTTGACTCTTAGCTCGTTCCATTTGCTTATTAACTACGAACGTTCTTGGTCGTTGTTGGAAATATTGTAGGCCTCGATTTGAATAAATTTAATAAACTCAGAGGTATCCTTCTTGTATAACTCTCTGATGATCTATAAAGTTAAATATGTTGCGGTCGTAACCTTCTATTTTAAATTTGATAATATATTAAATTAAATAATTTATGCGAAGAATAAGAAAATTTTGCTTTCGTTCTTGAGATGTGTTCCGTTTCTGGTTAACTCCCGTAAGTTTACAAGAAAATAAATATTGTATGATGAAAATTGCGTTTGTTAGGCAGATACATAAATAAATGTTTCATGGCCGATCCATTCCATTCAGTAGGAACAATTTCAAAATTTGCAAGCCATTCGGAGAGTGTTCGTGCCCCCGGCCACTCATCGGAAGTTTCGATTGTTTCCCCATTTAAGGCTGCATTTACTTTTCGAACAAGGCCAGGCCAAGTGGGCCAGCCACGGTCGTAAGCAGGGGCCGGGAGGAGAAGGGGCTGTGAAAAGGATGCATGCATATTAGCAACTATAGTTTTTTGCTGCTGCCGGGCCAGTGCAGTTAATACAACGCGATGAAATTGCCGCAGTTGTTGGTATTGTGATGGCTGTTGGTGTTGCTCGTTGGTCGTAGTTGTTGCGCCTGCCACTCGTTGAGGAATGGCACAATTTGCAATGAAGGCTTTCCGCTTCCATTGTTCGGATCGCAAATTTCAAGGACGTGTCGGGCTTTGTAGCGCTTTCATTAAAATGCCACAGATGTTTTCCATTATGATTCATTATTTACTATACTTGGCTGCTGAGCATACACCCAGCCCGACTGGATCGGCCCGGAACGAGCACAAATTGCGGTCGACGCTTGTTTCCAACTTTTGATCCCGCACTCGCCAGCAGTTTTTATTAGCCTGCCCGATTAGTCGCCTATGCTGGACACAGTTCCCGTCCAAGTACAAGTGCAAGTGCATTTTATGTAGAGCAAATTGGCAACTGGCAGGCAGATGGAAACATAACATCACCAACTCCGAAGCAAAGACGAGAAAAAATCCCGAACTTTTTGCCAAATATTCTTACGCATCGACTGTGCGGTGGGTGAGAGGGGCAGTAGGTGCAGCTGCACACAGCATGGATGGCCATGATTCCTCCATGGTTGGCCAACTTTTTGGCCATATGCTGCGGTATGTGTTATCGGCCTGCAGGGCTGCTCGGCCCCACCCGCCCTGAATTCCCTTGCGGCAGTTGGTCGGTCGGCATGCCGTCGGTTGGTGTGGTTGCCCGGCATGAGGCTCGATTTGTTTGCTGGGTGTGCGTGAGAGAGGTGTGTAAATTTCATAGTTGTGTGTACTCACCCTCTACTGACCAGTATGTAGATTTGTTAGAGCGCATACGTATGCGTGTGCGCTCCAATGTAGATTAGGCGAGGGCTGCGTTAAAGGCTGATGCGGTTTGCTTTTCCGCCGCCCACCTGCTCGTGGCATTTTATTGCCCAACCACTACCAGTAATTTTTGAACTTATTTGCCCCAACTGACTTCTCTGACCTGGCACACACGCAGCCACCCGCACGGCGGTCAACTAGCCAGGCCAGTAGCCGCCGCCTCACCATCACAGCCACTCCAGAGCGTCCGCCTACGACTTGCGGGCGTTTCAATCGCACGAACAACTGCCCAGCTGCGGGTCGCACTTGACTGTTTGGCATTAAGAGCTGTGTCCGAGTGCCTAATTGCCGTCACGGGCAAAGTGAAAATTGAGGAGAGTGGTCCTTTGTGTGCGTCCATTTATGAGAATGCAACGCAGCAGGATACCGGACTATTAAATAGCCGCCTGCGGCGCTTGTTTTCCGAAGACTCACAGTGGGCCAGTTGCCGACTGAGCGCAAGCAGCTGCCACATAAATTCCCAATGTCACGTTCAGACCAAAAATCAAATCTTACTGTAAACAATTGCATTTAATTCACTCACCTCAACTCAGCAGCAAAAGTTGAAGATGGGACTGTGCTTTTATTTATTATTACCAATTTCGATTAATCTGCGAAATCCATTTTGGCTCTTTTATATTCTTTATTTTCAATCCTTGAAGATTGCATTTGTCGGCTTAGCCTTTGACACAAATTGATGACCTGAACGTTTATTCTTCATGTTCTGAGTGAGATGTTATCCAACTGGTCCAAGAACGCAGTTTCGAAAGGGTTTTTTAGAAAAGCTACCAAACTGGAGCGCAAATTTTTAATAATTTAATAAAGTTCTAAATAAGACGATTAGCCAGCAAAAATATAACCGTCCGCAAATTAAAAAAATTCCTTATAAATATTTTGGTTTCCATAAAAGAACTTGGAATGAAGGACATATTAATTCAACAAAAACATGGTGGGTTCGGGACAATTTTTGGGGAAATTATAGGTATTATTTTGTATGCTTTTCAAAATGTTTTGTAGTCTCAAAATGAGAAGACTGTAAGAAAATTCACAAACTAATTAATACGCACAGATAAAGAATAAAATAAGCTGTAATTAAAAAAAAAAAAAATGCTTAAAGGTTTAAGACTGATATTCCTAACAAAATGGCTATGGGATGGATTAAAAGTAAAGAGATTGTGCAAATATGTTGATTGTGCGATTAACCATACTCTACGGTCGAAGAGGATAAGCAAGTTCAAAGAGTAAGTTAAAATTAACAGCTCTCATTGCGCTGATACTTTAGGATCACAAAGTCTTGTTTTCCAATTGAGCATAGTCCAGAATCTAACTTTAGTTATGAATCCTGAATCCGAATATAATTTGATTAAAGAAAGAATTATCTACTTATTTGAAGAATTTCTCCCACTGTGCGTGTGCGTGCGTTCGTCGCAGCGCCAGAAAATCCTTTAATTTGTCTAGCAATTTCAATTAAGCGGTAAGGTTGTGTTTTCGGTCTGAAACAGCATATCGAGGCGACATAAACGGTTTGCCGGAAACCGCCTTGAGAACCTGGCGAATGAGCACTCGTAGCGACCAACTCAACTGTTTTAATTTTATGCCTCCGTCTTGGGCTCTTTGATTCCTAATCAAAGTCTGCGGGCCACGACTGGCAATCGCAACTGCAATGAACTAATTGCTTGGGAATGCCCAGTTTTGAAGTTTAGTTGGACTACTGGGACTTGCGGTTGTTTATGGGCAGATTTGTGGAGCAAGTGGGCTGTGTTGGGCTCAATGGATTTGAAAATAGAGACAAGTTTTGTTCAGGAAAATGTAAACCTTTAAATGCCCGATTAATGACGAGCTCCTGGCCGTTTCGCTGGCGTTATCCGGCGGGACTATTTGCCTGGCCTGTTGACTTTAAGCCTACCCAAATATAGGTAGAGGGATCCATTGTGTACCTTTAATTATCCTAATGCGAGGGCAAATAGTCAGGACCTCAATTACCAGCGGTAAGCAGGAGCATTAAATTCAATTTGCGAGGCCACAGCAGTCATTGAAAAACGTATATAAAAAGCGCATTTCCAAGGCTCGGCATGGCTTAAGCATGTTGATATCAACGCAGTCAACACACCTGACGACGCTTCTACAGATCTTGGGTGAGTGAATCAATATCCCCGATGAAGCCTCTCACCAGCTGGGCTTTTAGTGAGCCAATTCTTTGCTCCGCTTTCGTCGGTGCTCATCGTGCACAATTCGACGGCTCCGCAGAGTCCAATGCAAGTAGAGTACTTGCAGGGACTTCAGCAGGCCTTGCAACGTGCCAGACGTCCTTTTCTATTGCAGTGGATCAATGTGGCGGATCTCTCCATGGAGGCATTCAAGTGGCACATGCTGGAAGCTGTCAACAACACGGTTATTGAGGTGGGATTTGCATTTGCTTTGAGACGCCGTCTGAAATTAAGGACTTGCAGGGCTTTATAACGATGCTGCCAGAGACATCAGTCTTTCTCAAGGCCCGGTATTGGGCCACACGTAATGCCGATGTACGGTTAAAGGACAAGTTGTACTTGTTCCTCTGCGAGCACGAGGATCCTAAGGAGTTGCTGGCCATGGAAATATTGCAGTGTGAGTGATCGATTTTTATTGGGCCGAATTGCACTGCGGCTCCCCAGTCTGCGAGAAGTCAAAGTTTGGACTTTTAGCCGCCAACGACCGCAGGACGCGCCGCACTTGATCAAACTTTCGGCTCTGGCCAATAATTTTGGCCACGCTTGAACGTCGTCGGTCGACAGCGCGCTGCTCAATTGTAAACTTCCTTGTACAAGTTAATTTCGTTCTGTTTGCCGCCCACGCTCGCTCCAACGCAATCCTGCTACCGCCTTACTCTTTTTAATGCAATGTCCTTTGCCAGTTTACCCCCACCACCTGATGGTACGCCCGGGTGACCAACTTGCGGCTGTAAACAAGAACGACACCGGCGACGCAGAGGGCAGTGGAGCCGACGCTAGTCGCCTACACCGCGACACCAGCTTCGAGCTGTGGACACAAAAGTTTGTCGGTGCCTCCGGCAATTTGGATGCTGTGCGCCTGGACGCGTTCTTCCCGAACGAAACTTTTGCCCAAACTGGCAGCAGCGCCACAGAACTTTACCCCAACAAGCTCCTCAATCTCCACCGCCGCACTCTTCGCATGGGCTCAATTACGTATGTCCCATATACTGTTACTAATTATGTGGTAAGTAATTGCCAGTTAAGTTTATATTTATTAGTGTTGTTGTTGTTGTTGTTCGTGTTGGTGTTGTTTGTTCGCCCCACGCACAAACCACAGGCGGGCTGTCCTACTGTTGGCCGTTGGCCGAAGAGGGGTAAGTCCGAGATTTGCACGCCGGCATTAAGTAAAACCAATTGGTTGTCCTCGCCTTCGCATTAGGGCACAGTGTGAAGTGCCCACGAATGAATAGCAATGCCGAGTGCTCCCTGTTAACGGTTAGTGGACGGACTGCCATGCGTAGTGCCAGAGGAAGGGATGGGCGGGGCTATGTTTGCTCATATCATTGTTGTCCTTGTTGTTGTTGCCGCTGGTGTTGTGGAGAGGTAGTTAAGCAGTTGGTATTTTAGTTGTAGGGGAAACGGAATCGGTAACTTAAATGTAAACACATGTTGTGGGGCATGTTTATGGTCGGTTCGGTCACTCATTTGACCGAGGAGTTGACACAGTGGTTGCAGCTCATAAAAACTGGAGCTCAACCGGACAAGCGAAATATCGAAGAGATCGAAATTTCTTTTAACTATTTAGTTTTTGGTATTTGGTTTTTGGGTACACTGATAATTTCATTGCAAACTGCACAGATAAGAAACTGGTTATGATTTTGATGATCCTTAAAACCGGTCAAAGATCAAACGAGCCGAAAGTATACATATCGATTAATGGGTGATGGAAATTGAGCGATTTGGTAGCGGGAAGGGTGCAAAATATGTGCAAATCGATTAAGGACAAAGCATTGTTAAAGTACTCGTACTCGTCTTACTGGGCTTGGGCGGTGAGCAGACGAATGGTTTCTTCGTTTTAATTCTGCCATTTATTCGTGCAGCGAAACGCGAGGCACTGTGCGACCCGAGAGACGTCAACGTGCCACGGGTCGGCTGGGACACATCCATACAAAACAAACATGCTGACTGACGGTTGTGCGGCCAGGCAGCCGGACGAACGGGGGACTAACGCGGCCAAAAAAGTTTTTGTTATCTCTTTGTTGCTGGAGAAACTTTGGTTCGCACTCAATTGTTTGCCTTAAGGACATTTGCACATTTGTAAACACAGAGCCTGTCATTCAGTCCCCGTGCCCATCCGCCTCCCATACGCTCAGTCATCCCAAAATACTTAGCCGAGAAATTCCGCTTCCGGGAGCGTGAGGTTTTGTTTACGACTTAGCTTGGGCTCAACATTGATTTAAATTACGTGTTTCCATTTAATTGGCTCGCCAGCCTGCCTTGCTGGCGGACCGAGTCAATGCATGCATGCGGTGGCCTGTGAGACTGGCAGACTGAATTGGCCATTGTGCCAACTATTAGGGATCCATTTAGTAAATTAGAGCAGGCACTTTAGATGGCAACAGTAGGACGAGCACGAATAATAGAAGCCACACTTGGGCACCCTCTGCTGCATCGGCGTCGTCCTTTCACCCCATAAGCGATAAGTCTCATTAAGCCTCTCATCCTCGGGCCGCAACCTTGGCGAGCAGCCAGCTGGTGATGGCAATGAGGATCCCATTAACCCAACGAGCCCCAATCGCTCGATTGCCTATTTCGGCTCTGAGGCTATGATTATGAAGACCTTCTGCGAAGTGCGCAACTGCCATCTGCGGGTTGAGGCGTGTAAGTACCAGCGACAGTTAGTGGATCCACTCTCCCTATTCCTCTTGCAGATGGAGCCGATAACTGGGGAAGCATCTATGAGAACGAGACAGGCGATGGAATGCTGGGCGACGTCTACGACCAGCGGGTGGAGCTGGCCATCGGCTGTATTTACAATTGGTATGATCGGATTACGGAGACCTCACATACCATTGCCAGGTCGGCGGTGACTATTCTAGGCCCGGCGCCGGAGTGAGTACTACAAGGAGCAGTGGGAGAGCTGATCCCATTATTCCCGCTTCATTTCCAGACTCGTGCCTGCCTGGCGCACTAATATTCTGCCCTTTGACTGGGCAACCTGGATGGTACTGCTCTTGACGGTCGGCTTGTGTAGCTTGGTCTTACATGCCCTAAAATATTCGGGTTACCTGTTGGGCGGTGGCGCGCGGAGCTTTCACCATATCCAGGCCCTGGAAAAGTCTACGATTGACATATTGGCGCTATTTATACAGCAGCCTTCGGCCCCCACCACGTTAGTCCATATATTGTATAAACTGGAGAGGTTCGATGGCTAATAAACTGTTTCTTTCAGCTTCGATAGGTTTGCGCCGCGCATTTTTCTGGCGACCTTGCTGTGCGCTACCATCACCCTCGAAAACACATACAGCGGGCAGTTGAAGTCCCTGCTTACCATTCCGTTTTACAGCGCACCGGTGGACACCATCCAGAAGTGGGCTGAGGCAGACTGGAAGTGGGCAGCTCCCTCGATTATTTGGGCTCAGACGATTTCGAATTCGGATCTGGTGCAAGAGCAGAAGCTCGATCACAACTTCGAGGTGCAGGACTATCAGTTCCTTTACAACGCCAGTTTTCGGCCAAACTACGGGCTTGGCATCGAACGCCTTACCTCAGGGGCCTTTTCGTTTGGCTACTACGTGACTGCAGCCGCTGTAGAGAATCGGATTGTGGGTTGCCCACCAATTGCTGATGGCCGAGTTGCTTATTTAATCCAGTTTTAGGTACTGCAAGATGATTTGTATTTCGACTGGACCCGGGCAGTCTCGATTCGCGGGTGGAGGCTGATGCCGGAGCTAAACAGGCATATACGCACATGCATGGAGACAGGCCTCTATGTGCACTGGGAGAGGGAGAACATAGCCATTTACCTGGACAAGAAGACTCAGCAGATCCTGCGAAACCTGGAGAGTGGCCACCTTACCAAACAAGCGCCCAAGGCCCTTGGGGTGGACAACATATCGGCCGCCCTTTTTATCCTTGGTTTTGGTCTGCTTATTGGTGGCTTTATCTGGCTATTAGAATGCGCACTGGGCCGTCTCGCCAGGGAGCCCCGTAAGCAGCAGTAAGTCAACGGGTCCCACCCCAGTAAGTGGTAGGCCGATTAGAGGGCGAGGTGCAAAGAGCAGGCCCCTCCCAAAATGAGCCCCACGTATGGCGTAAATTACGATTTTTAATGATGCACTTAATTATAACTGGGAAATTATTTATTATCACTAATTTGCTGTCAGGATTGAGCACACCTGCCGGCTACACTTTACCTGCCATTTGCCTGGCAAACACCACCCACAATCTGCAATCAGGTCCTTCCCGCTTTACGGCTCATGGAAATCTCGACCTTCTCCTCGACCTGCTCGTTAGCAGCCGGTTTCAGTAAGGCCAGCGGTGGCAGCCCAAGCTGTTGAGTGCTGGACCACAGCAAACACGACGGCAGTGTCATTTCCGTTTTGCACTGAGCTCCTGCATATTTCCGTTTTGGTATTTGGAATTTATAAGCGAGCAACTCGACTCCACTCAACTTTACTGCTGTCGGTGTTGAAGCTCTTGATTTGCGCCTGCTAATGTAGATGTTTGTTTCCGTTTGAAAGCAGTTCGCTGGCCGCTTCTGGAGTGACTGTTTGTTAATGTTTGTGGGCTCGCCTTGGCCGCTGGATGGCAAAAGTTTTGGATACCTTTCCTTTTTTACATTGCCAGAGTTGCTCTTGGCTGATGTCAGTTTGCTGCTGATCGTTGTTAGCCAGCTGTTGTTGACAACAAAATGCATTTTCCAGCCGAAGGGAGAAGACCAAGAAGGCGACGGAAAGGCGGTGGCCCCGAAATAGCAAGGCTGAGATTTACATTCCAAATTGGCTGGGTGGTTGGCAGCGGTGCGAAAACTTAATGGAATTGCTGGCCCCAAAATCGCAGAGTCAAGTGAACTGCTTGCTCGTATTTAAACTTAATTTATGGGCTCCAACAGGCGATAATTGAAACTACACATATAGCAGGAGGGGCAGTCAGAATGGGCGGGGGTGGAGTAAATAAAATAAATCTATAGAGTCGGCGATAGGCGGCGGCCAGGCACCGGCTGCCCAGCCGACGGTGTCGCACAAAATTTACGCTCTCTGATAAGACAGCTGCTGTATCCGGTCCAGGACTCAAGCTGCGGGACCCTGGCGCACGTCCTGCTGCGCGCGAGCCGAGGCTGCAGATAAATGATGATAACCCCAACCGGTTGCTGACACTTCCGCACTGGGTTCAGGCTCTGCTAGACTGGGCAACCTACCAAATTGAATTAGCCAATGCAGCCGTGGGCTGCAGCAAACGCGAGGCCGTTTTACCGTCCCGGTCAGTGGCAGCTTCCCGTCATCGATCCAATTAAAATTTTAAATGCTTTGTCATTATTACTTGGGCTCCTCACGCTCACCATGGCCACCACTGCACGACAAGCAGGCGCTGGCAAGTCCTTCATCTCATTATTGGCGCTGTCGTGACAAATTTTTTGGGGCCATCGTTCTCAAAAGCAGCGAAGTCGGCGCTTATAATTATTTCATTTCACAGTCTGCTGGGGTTCCCAGGCAACGACCCAGCCATGATTGGCGACGGCGCGACGTCTACCTTCCTATACTCCTTGTCTCCTCCTTCCGAACTTGTTGTTTCAGAATTTAAAATTTCCATAGCACATTTTAGGGCACTCCGATTGCTTCTGCCTCTAATCTGCACTTTAAGTCCCCAATTGGTTCGCACACTCGTATAACCCAGTGGGTTCCACCGACACACCCACACATGCATACACCAAGAGCTTTGGCTTTTGGCTTAGTTTAATGCTACTTAAAAAGCATTACACAAATGCGTTGCGTTTGACAGAGCCGACGGGTCGATGGGCCGCCGCGCCGGCTTTTGTTGTTATTGTTGGTGTGGCTGTTGTTGAACAGGTAAAACACATGCTAAATAAAAGCCAACATTTTGCTTCAGGGAAAGCGGCTTGCATTCACTGCTCCATGCGTTCAACCCTGTGGGGGTACTGCAATTTCACTTTGCCGAACAGCCGGTGGCAAGGGCTTGGGCGGGATCGGGATTAGCGGTTGCATTAGTATAAAAAAATCGCCGAGCTCGAAATGACTGCTCAACTTTTAGCCGCTTCCATCATTTCGAAAACACTCGGGAACAGCAACGACAACAACAAAAAGAAAGTAACAACGTCAACAACAAAAACAAGTAAGGAAGTAACAGTCGTGCTAGCCCGACTGTGATATACCCTGTACCTGGGGCTTGGACTCAAAATAAATTCACTATTTTGAAACAATTAAAATTTTAAAACAGCTACGGTGAGCATCTTCAGGTATTTCTTTGACTCCCCGCCCATTCACTCGCTAATCTGTAAAAGCTAGCAAGTATTCAGGCCACGCTCACAATATGCGAAGTAACAAAAAATTCCCCCACCCCAAGCGTCAGCGGCCGTCTCTACCCATTCTCTGCCTCCCCCTTCCACACTTATGTGCGCGCGACCGGCCGTCCACGGTTTTAATTTCCCCGCCCCCTAAACTTTGACTTGAAGTTACTCCGTTGATTATGAACGGATTTAAACAAATTTAGTACCAAACGAAAGGTATTTGTATTCTCCGCTGTTCTCAAAAAAAACTTTTGCTCTAGTTTCAAAATTGTAACTCATCAACAATTTATTTGATTGGGGCGGAAAGGAGGCGTGGCATCGGAAAAAAAGGATAAACTTGATCTGCCTGCAGATATAACGAGTCTAAATCGCAAATTTGGTTGCTCTAGCTCTTATAGTCTCTGAGATCCTTTTGTTCATATGGAAAGATAGACGGACAGACAGACGGACACGGCTAGATCGATTTCTCTTTTCATTCTAACCATATTGGAGGTAACCTTGGGGGGTCTACGACGTCTCCTTCTCTATGTTACATAGTTTCGCAAAAACACATTTTACCCTTGTACCTCAGGTCAAGGGTATAACAAGTTAGGAAGGAACAGCCGAGCTCACCCGACTGTAATATTACCTCTACCCTTGATCGCTGCAAGTTGGTTGCGCTCTTGTAGTTTTGTAGCACTTATATTGGTATATCTGGAAATTGGCAACGCTGGAAACACGCATTATTTCGCCTTGATCGCCGAATTGATGTCCAATACATTGTTTTGATTTTGTTTCTCTAGCTCTTATAATCTCCGAGATCCTTTTGATCACGGGCCTACGTACAGCTGGACAGAAGGACATCGCTAAATCGAGTTCTCTCATCTAAGCTATTTTACCCTCGCATAGTCAGAGGCAGGGTATAATAAAGCCCGCAACCAGCAAAAGCGAAACTGTCAGGTGTTGGGAGGAGGCAGGGTGGAGTGGGTACCAGAATACTCAGCACTTAACTAACACAAGGGACTGAATAAATAGACTGTTTGCAAATAAAGCCTTTATCTCATGCGGTAAAATGTTAAGCCCCCGGAAAATCAGATCTTGCGATTGCGATTGGGGACATCCATTAATCAAAATGGCTGGATAGGTAACGACCGGCTGACAGTCTACGCGAAGCTGTTGTCAGGCCAGAAAGCCCATAGGCAGCACTTGGCAATCGTGAAATTACAATTCGAGTGATGTTCTGGCAGCGGTACCGTCTTGGCTGAATGCACGTCTGGCGGAGGAAAATAAGAGAAAATCCGACGGCTTGTAAGGCTTACCAGTTGGGGTAACGTCCACGACTTGCACTGCAACAAGGCAAATTGCACTCCGCTCGAATTGGGTCTGCTCGCCTACGCCATGAAACAGTTAGCCCGCCACTTTCATCTCCTTGGGCGCGCCCAGCTCCCCTGCTTGGTCGTGCCCGTCGATGGAAATGCTGCTGACGCTTCACATTCAAATGCTGCGACAATGGCAAAAAAAAAAAAAAAATAAATGTGTATTGAATGTAAGGACAGTCGGTGCTAGGGCGGTCCGTGAGTCGGACGATGGCATATAAATTTTGTGGCTGGTGGCCATAAATCAGCGTTTGGCTGTCAGCCGCTTGCCATGTAAATCGCACTCCCAGCCGAGTGAGTGGGTTCGGCGACCACTCAAGGTTGCTCTTCCAGTCGGCCATTAATTACAAATTATGTGACGAGGCAGAGGGCGGCGCGCCAGGGGCCGTTGCCAGTTGTCCTTAGAGTGCCGCCTGTACAACTTAAAGCTGATGTCAAAGCTGAGTCAAGTGCCCCGTCTTAAAATAAGCACGGTGCAGAGTCTGAAGTTGCCCTCTCTGCAGGACCATGCAAGGTGACCACATAATTAAATTAATTATTACTCGCGCTCTCATTAAACATTGGAACTTCCGATGTTTGGCAGCCCCGATATCAGACTCTTATCATATTATTGTTAAGAGAAGCGGATCGCTCCGATATCAATGAATTCAATTTTTGAACTGAAATTATGCCTTTTTATACATTTTGTCTTATTTACTTAGGATCTAATATTTACAAAGTAATATTTACAAAATGCTATAAATTTACATGTACCTACCTATTTTATTAATGTTTCTTTAATCAGTAATATGATTTGGTGCATACTACTTGACGTATTTACATAGTTTTATCTGTTTTTTTTTTTAATGATAGTTCACGTATGGTGTGAACTCTTGTCCCTTTGATAAGGGATGTTTGGGTTTTTTCTTTAAATGTGGACTCTATATGATTATCTTTAATATTTTCGTGTTCATGCTTGAACAATTATATGTACAACTGAAACGCTCGAGTTTTACTTAATCGTCGTAACAGGATTATAAAGTCGATTTATTTTTTATACTCCTTAGACTTCTTACTTAGAGACTTAAGAGATTTCAACAAGGAATATATCAAAGCGCAAGTCTAAATAAATATGATATAATAATTCCAGGACTTTAAGTAGCAAAAATCAATAATTTTAATCGTTGTACGAAATTTTAGTTCCCAACTTAACAGACATTTATAGCAGGTCATACTAATACAAAATAAACTAATTTGAATTCAGATTAAAAGTTGACTTAAAGGAATTTTAAATTCTTAAGTGATGACTCGGTTCCGAATAGTTGTTGCTGATCCTGGTGCTGGTGAAGCAAGTCAAGTAACCCCAATTGTCGGTTCCACTGTGGTGATCGTTGAGCACGAGTTCCGAAATGTTACGAACTGCTGATCAGGCGCACGCGGCCGTTAAGCTGGAAGGGTCTTGATAGAGTTCTGGGGATTGTTATCCTTAACTTCCGATACTAAAAGAATTCGTAACCAACATTACTTAACAGAGACCTGGGATTGGGTTCTGTTAGCAAATGGATGTGAAAACTAACAGCCTTTCCTCAACGCTTTCTTAACCCATAGTATAAACATATTTAGCCTTCTTAATAAATATCCCTATAAGCAGCTGAGCTGAGCCCTTTTTTGATTTCGGATAACCGTTTCAGATAATTAAATACTCGCCTGACTCCGAATATCTGGGACTGGAATGCGTTTAATATTTTGGTTTCAGGTTTTTCGGCAACTCTGGAAACACGTGTCATATCGGTGGCATAGGGGCTAACAAATTTTAAATTTTAATTTCCCCCATAATTCTTTATCTATTTTAAAAATTGTAAAGGTTATTTACATTTAATCAATTAGGGCGGAAAGGGTGGCATCGAAAAGACATACTTGATCTGCCTGCAGATATAACGAGTCTGAATCCCAAATTTGATTACTCTAGTTAATAGTCCCTTATTCAGGCGGACAGGCAGGCGGACAAGGCAAGATCGATTTGTTTTTTGGTTTTAACCATATTGGAAGTAACTTTGGGGGGTCTACGACGCCTCCTTCTCTATGTTACATACTTTCCCACACAACTATAATACCCTTTCACTTTCAGGTACGAGTGGATGCATTTACCTAGATTATTGATCAAAATGCTTGATATTGAGTTACCCTAGTCTGAAATCTCTAAGATTCATATGAAGGAAATTGATTTAATTGGCCGTTTTGCACAATCACAAAGTTGTTGGGTGCCACAAACGCTTTTTCGCACGTCCTGCAGTAGTAAATCGTGTTCCCAAAAGCTTACAAAAGAAAACCAAGTTCATTGGTATAAAACATTTAAGTCGATGGAGACAGTTACTTCCGTCGTGGAAGTTGGTTTATTTTTTGTTGATATAAATCGGACTGCGTTTACTTACTTACCGACTTGCTTAAACGGGTTAGAGTTAAATTTATAAATAGACCAAAAGAGATGGAGAGTTAGAGTTTATTTAATTTCTAATAAGCTTATGACGAAATTGAACTCCAATTTAAGAATAAAGAGAAGAAGAGTAACAAAAAGTATATGAAAAAAGGAACTCTAATTTAAGTTCTGAAAAGATATGAAGGAGGAGGAGACGACTGCATTAATTCCCAAAATCTACAATTTCTTACAGACTTTATGACTTCTCTTCGCCTTCACAAGTGAAAGCTCAAAATGAGAAGGAGGCAAACTAGTTCGTACGGTTATTTCCGAGTCTATCATAAGATGATTCGTGACTTAACTCTTTAAAATATATAAATTCGAATTTTAAAACATACTAACAGACTGACCATTCTTTTTTGTCTCTAATTATGTTGAAATAATATACGTTGTCCCAAAATAAACAGGTAAGGAGTAACAGTTAAGATCAGTCCCCAACCTGCACACATAAAACGGAGAGCAATGTACCGATTTAACATTTTTTTCTTCCCCTTCCAGTCAAGAGAGTGTTGCTACGATTAGCGCCAAACCTAATCTCTGAGTTCGATTTACAATTAATTAGGGACGGAAATAGTCGAAATGTGTGTCAAAAGAAAAGTATTTTACTAACACCACCTTTTTTAAATAAGTTTTAAATTAATGTGTAAAATTGTGTCAGCGTGTGAGTGTTATACAAATAACTAGAGCGGAAAGGAGACGTTTCATCGAAAAAAATTAACGCATAATTAGCCTGTATAATGAGCCCAAATCGCAAATTTGAATTAGCGTTTTGATTCTGAGATCATTTTGTGTATTCAGTCGACCAGACGGCCAGAGAGATACACAGACTGACGGACATACCTGGACCATTTTTTATAGCTCTTACCATATTGAAGGCAATTTTCAGGAGACATACAAATCTGCATGTGTTTTGGTGGCCGTTTCACAAATTTAATTGGAGCATTCATCGCTTTCATATTCTGCTTTCGTCTCAGAGTAGTCATTAAATAATTTGGAGCATCTGCCTTCTGGCCTACACCTGGCGTGGCTTATGGCTCAAGGAGCCCCAATGCGGCGTGGATGAAAGGGCGCCAAATCTACAGAATTGCTAAGTGGCCGATAGCCCGGCCAAGACGGTTGTTAGTCAGTCGCCAATTACTAAATATTAAATAAGAGAGGCGACATCAGCACGTCATTTCGAACTGCCCATTGTGGTACGCAGAGGGGGCGTAAATGCAATGCGACAAACAAGGTGATAGCTAATTTAGAAGAGACGGGAAACCTTGGATTTTTGGTTTGTCGGAATTTATCGTTTTTCGGCTATGAAAGTGAATGTAACTCCAACTACAGAACGGTGCCTGGGGAGAGATAGAACAGTGGCTCTCACCCGTCTAATCGTCTAACCGGCAGACAGCCAGACCGACAAGCCGACCGACACATTTCCGGCGCGATTGTGGCTTATTTGATTTTCATTAGGCATAACTCAATTTGAAACAAATAAAATGTGTTCTGCCGCAGATGAGCTTCTTTCAGGCCCTCGGCAAAAGGCACGCACGAAAACTCAGCACGACCTTAAGGGTTGTCGGTGGGCGGCGGAAAGAGGAGGCTGAGGAAAAGCTAAGACGAACGGAATCGGTCGAAGGCAACAGCTAACAAAGTTCCTCGCCCTGAAACATCAAGTGGAGATGATGAAGTTAAACTTCAAGTCGAACACGAACGGTGCGGGCCACTCGTCCGTCCAACTGTCTGTCGAATTGAGAAAATCAAGTAAAGGCAACCTTTTGATTTCACTTCCTGTTAATATTATCCAGGGACCCCGGCAGTCCCACCCCCTCCTTCGTGTTGTTTCAGACGCCTACGGAGCATAAGCAACTTTGGCAGCCGATTAAGGTGATGCCGTGCAGTGCCACAGGAATTTCAATGTACCTGGTAGACGGCAGGTATCGGTTACCCCCTAATCAGTGAGCGCCAGAGATGCGGGTGGGCTTACTTTGCACCCAAGGGAATACCATTATAGTCGTAGTGAGTGTATGTATATGTGCCGTGAGTATTGGCACTTGTGGTCGACGCGACGGTGAGAAGTTGAGTTTTCCATTGAGGCTTCACCACGCGTACCCCACTAACCTGAACTGGTGCCCATCCGAAAAGTGTGTGGAAATGCAGAGCCGATACAGAATTTATGAGCACGCATATTAGATTGCGGATGGAGGTGGTGTGGGTGTAAGAATATTTGAGTCATCTTCGCGCATCCACCCGACAGATTTCACAAATGCTCAGACTAACTAACTTGTACGTAATTTTAAGCATCGGCTGTTTTTAAAGATCAAGATTCCCCTGAAATGTTCATTATAAAATCGGTAGTAAATGGAAACAGCGGCAAGTTTAGTTTTCGCTCAGAACTTAGCAGAATCATATTTTATTTTTACCTACAAATATTCAAAATGCTTGTTGCCCAATCGAACTTGTATGTTTTCCCAGAAGTGAACAATCATTCTTTGAGCTCAAAGAACACGTTCAAGGGAACTTGAATCACTGGGGGCTGCCAGCCGAAAGGTTGCCGGGTGGGGACGGCCTGCTTGTTTGAATTCCTTTTTCGTAGTAGTTATGCCAACCGACGGGTATTGAAAAGTGCTTATAAAGTTTGCACTCATTGCGTCTTTTCAAATCCTACGGGTCTTATGCTCTTTCGGCATTTTCGCGTGTGTGTGTGCTTTTGCCAATTGTTTTGGCTTGAGGCTCCCTGCAATTTCCTTGTGAGCCGTTTTCACCCGTGCGCTACACGGAGCTATTCGACTTTGTTTGGCTTTTGGTTTATTTTTGTGCTGTGTGGCGAGAGTTTTCTTGGCCTGCCGTGCCCCCGTCTACCGCAGATTTCAATTTCATTATCCCAGCCTCTCCCCTAATGCTGACTGCATGGGCTGCGGCTTATTGTCTGGCAGTCTGGTTGGTTGTTGTTCCTTTTTGTGTGTTCTTGGGCATCGTGTATTTATGTATTATTTGGAGATATTATCGGCAAATATTATCTCTTTTATTAAATTCGGTTTGTGGGATGTGGGGAAGCGAAGTCAAATAGCAGTTAGCCATTAAATTCGACGCGCGTGCCGACTTCAAAAGTTGGGCTCCCAAAAGAAAGTTGGCCATAACTTTTGTTGGCTTAGCGCTCTGACGGCGGGGTGATTGCCTCTAATTAACTAACTGGAAAAAGTTTGCGAATGGGGCCGTCTGTCAGCCTGCCTGCTGTAGGGCCGTATCTTAAAGATTCATCTGCCCACCACCGCAATTAAATCAAAACTAAATGTCGCCTTTCAACACCGCATGCCATTTATCAAAGCGGCACAGACAAACTTGTACTCACCCAGCAGTCCTGCCACGAGCGGAGGCACTTCCACCCGCAAACCATAAAACAAAAGCCCGAACAAAAGCTAATTAAGTTTATGTCACCGGAAATTTGTTTCACCTCAAAACCCCGAATTGTGTTCTCTGGGCTGGGGGCTGGGGGCTGGGGTTGTGGTTGGGCATGGAGTGCATGTGGTAGCGGTTGTGCTGGTCGACGGGCGGCTGCCGCCCACACACAAAGGACGGGTAAGCAGCATCAGAGAGTCACACTTGAAAAAGTTCCCTGCCGAACTTCGGTGCACGCTCATCGGCAATTAATCTGGTCGCCATCAGGGCAGGGGTAGTGGTAATGTGGTGTGTAAGTCAACAAGCCCTCCCCCCACCCTCCTCCACCAATCGCATGTCTCTAGAGCACACCTCCTACGGTGGCCGTGTCTATTGCAATTTAGTTTTCATTCACATTTAAATTTGTTTGGCGTTCAATTGAGTTGGACCGAGAAGACAATTTAATTCGCCCTCTGAGCACACCTGGAATCGGAGCGCGTGGGCTGCGGGTCTGGTTTGTGGACGGTGTTAATGAATTGATTGGCTTCGGCCATCCAATTTGATTGGCGCATAATGACAACGGTGTCAATAAGAATTATTAGTTTGCCCTGCACTCCAGGTGGCCCGGCGATTTATTGACGCTGACGGCAGTAAAGCTGCTAACTTTGGGCTCCCGACAACTCTGCCGTCGTATAATCCAAAACAAACGACTGCCCTTTAACAAGACTCTTGTGACAAAGCCAGAACCTCCCTGAACATCTTTCACAATTTTCAGGCTCTCTCCTAGCTTCGCCACTGCCGGCAGTGGGCCAACAGTTTTGTTGAAGTCGTCAAATTTTAAATGCATTTCCATTTAGCATCTGAGTTCGATTTTGAAACGCTGTTTGTCGGTCCGTCTGGAATTAAAAGGATTTAAGTGACCATAAGGACATTCCAGGGGAAAGTTCAAACAATAAAACGAAGATTAAAAAACGTAACCAATTAAAAGCGCGAATAACTGATCGATTGATCGCCGAAGAGAAGCCAAAGCATCTGAAATGATTTAGCAGCCCCTCCATATGCTTTGCTTACGCATTTATCCATTTGCATTGGATCGGAAGGAATGAACGCGATCTGGCAAGCAAAATCCAGAGTGATAAATGGTAGCACAAAGCCGTGCAAAATAGCAAAAAACGAAAATTCGAAAAGAAATCAATTCAAATCTGATTTCATTTTACAGATATTGATTTGACCAGAGTTTCGTTAATAAGCACGCTTAGCAGAGAAAACTCTATTTGGTCTGGAAAGGAGAAGCTTTCTTAAGTTTGCCGCCACCATCGACGCTGACTGTCTTAACCGTAGAATCGTTGTGATCTAAAGGATTTAATTTTAAAGCCAATCAATATTCTTTCTTAAAATAATGCATTTAATTTGGACCACGATAGGTAGTAAGTGGAAGTCAAACCAAGTAGGACCCAAATTAATTCAAATTTTTTATGCATGTGCAGCAAATCGAAGTTGCGACTTCACTATCGCTATGTTTTAGCAGTAAGTAAAAAAATCCTTTAGTAAAGTGGGTCTGTTTACAACACAAGTAAGGCCTTAATCGTCTCCTTAGCAACTTGATTCTGCCACTCTGACAGAACACCCTTTCTTGTGCTCTAAAAATTGTAAATTCTGGCGATAGTGAGATAAATTTAAGTCGGAGTGCTTGATGTTAATGTTTGGCCCACTGTGCTGCGTTGTCTGGCAACTCCCGAGTGCGTCCTTGTGGTGGTTATAACTTTTTCTGAATCGCCGCGCTACCTTGACAACTTTCGGAAGAGCTGCGATTTTCAGCGAGCGTGTCAGTCGGTCGACGTCTGACACCTGACGTCGAGCCGGGTGCCCTAGTTGTCATCAGCTGAAAACGCTCGCCTGCAATAGCTCTTTACAGCTTCCGAGCAATTTGATTTGATTCCATTAAAAAGTTGCTCAAGTGATTTCCGACCCGTCGCACTCCCGCAAATAACACCGCTGTTGTCATCGACGCCATCGCCGCCGCCATCACATCCTCGTCACCATCGTCATCCTTGTCGAGAGCGGCAGCTGCAAAGTATCGCAAACTCTAGCAGACGACAACGTGGCTTCGCCAGCACCTCCTCCAGCTCACCTGTGGGCGGGCTCTAAATAATTGTGACATTGGCACGTCACTGTGGTGACCCGAGCCGTCGCATCCCTTCACGCGCTGCCACTTTTGAGGGCGTCGATGCATGTCATTTGCTCGTACATTGACAAACTTTGTCCCCCCGGAGGTGGTGCGAGGGCTGCATCGCGGGTGACGTATTAGTTGGCATTGGCTGTCGCCCCGTCATATTGAACGTCGTCGCCGCATCGTTGCTCGTAATGAAAACTTATAACTTTTGATGTCGGACCATTTCGTGTGATGACACTCGATGAGGCGGCAATAGCCGGCAATGGTAAGGAGTTGCACTTCCCCTGCGAAATGTGCCAAGACGACGACGCCGAGATCACGCAGACGTTACCCCACCAGAGGTTGGCGTGGGTCATTAAAGTTTCGCCAAAAATGTTAGTCGGTTGCCGGTTGCCATCTTGCAAGCTGCAAAACCGGTGAGGGTGAAGAGTACGCAAATGCTACAAAAACTCAGTATGTGTATGTTTGTTGTGTTTTGGGCGCTTATTCCGGCAAATGGTGTTGATAAACCGGCATTCAGTTATCCCGGTCCATAAGGGGGTGGTGGGCAGAACGAGTGTAAAATTGACATTTATTCAAATCAGAAATGGGTTACCAACTGTGCGGGTGGGAATCGAGTGTGGAAGGAACTGGTAGTAACTGGCAGGCAGACCAAGCTGTTGGTTTTTTGTCTTTGCTCGGTTCAGTTTGAAGTTACGAAATATGTACACACACCCAGCCGATGGCTGGATCCCCTCTCTGCCATCGCAACGTGTCGGCCGGCAATCAAAATAAAAATCGCCAACAGTACTGACCCCGATCCTAACCCCTGGTAGCAAGGGTAGCTGCCTGATGAAGAGTTTGCTCTCCAAATACTTGCACTCGCATGGAATTTATGATGATTCCCGCCCATGCCGATGTTGTCCCAGCCCCGACACTCTCTACGCTCCCCAGCGACGCATATTGCAGAACATATTTGGGGTTCTGCCATGCTGGATGCCGTGCGCCGGTCTGGCTTACGTTTACGGCCAGGTTATGGTCCAGAGTCTTCCCGTTTTGGTGCCAGCTCGTTGGTGAGCTGCTGATCCATGATGTGCAACCGCAGCAGCTGTTCCAGAGCTTCCAACGGCATTTTCGTTTTTGGCGTGAAGTTGGTTGTTTTACTGCTCTCGGCCGCCCCTCTGCCCCCTTGGTCCCCTTGGCCCTCTTTGTGGCAGTTGTTCGACCACATGTCGTCCTTGCTGCCGTCGCACTTGTGGGCATTCATTGTCCGACGACCCAGGCCCGGAAAGGGGTAGACGTGCGTGTTGTCAAATCAAAATGCGTACAATTTAATTTTGAATTTTGGGCCTCATCCCTTTGCCGATCGGCGCCATTTCGACAGTCCTCGTTTAATCCTCGTAGGCCCGGCCCCTTTGCAAACATTTGTACACTCGGAAATGCCCGCAGACCGGACCGGACCCTGCCGCAGACAAAATAATAGCAAATTGAATTGATTGGCGTGCAAACAAAGCAAACAAGACTCGCCCTGTCTGACCGCCCTGTCCGGCCTATTCCGCCGGCGGAGGCTGCGGCCACGAGTTCTAATTGACCGTGAACATATAAAATTCGATGTTTGTCTGTAATTACACGGCCAAGTTGGCTCTCGAAGTTGCACGTGAAGGAATTTGTTTGAGGCACTTTAATTTTTATAAGAGGCCACTAATTTCTCAATTAGAGGCCGGAAAATGGCTGGCCAGATTGTCAAAGGCCCGGTCCAAATTGTTTACAAACCAATTACAAAGACAAAGGACAACGGCGCCAACGAAGGTGTGGGGTGGGGAGGACCTTGGTGACCTCGACTGGGACGACGGCAGTTGGAAAGTAAAATTAAGCCAACCGCCTCGGATTGCGTTATCTTAATGAGTTTAAACGTTAATCAGGCAGAGCGGGAAGGAGAACCCGGAAAGGGCCGAAAACAAGTGGGCCAATGGACCGGCCCACAGCCCGCTCGGACAAAAAGCCAGCAGCAAGGAAGCAACGGAAATGAAGGCCATTTCCAGTCAAAACCCAAGCAGCAGCTTGTAGCGGTCCAAAGGGGCCGGAGGTCGGTCAGCGGTTTGGGGGTGGCACTTTGCATTATTTGTGCTCGGCATTCTGGTTGTGGCAGGAACTCGGCCAAATAGCCAAGAGTCGAGTCCGAGTCGTACTGGTACTGGCGGCACCGGGCGGAAGTTCGAGTGCCCAACTGAACGGATGCATATTAAATTAATAATTTTACCTCATCCTGCCCGCGGTAAGTCGGGGCAAGCATACGGCTAATTTTTTACATCCGTCGGCGTGAAGAGAGAAACCCAAGGGTTGATGTCCTCCGGAGGCCCAGATTGTCGAAATAAACAATTAAAAACTTTTGCAATTTGTGGTAATTCCACGCAAATACACCCACAGTCTGCAAATGCGCATAACGCGTCCCTCGCACAATTCTTTTTATCCTAGGAAATTTTTCCCCGGTCGCCGAATGTGACAAACTTCCCATCGGGCCGAATGAACAGGGAAGTGGCTTATCAGTCTTTTTGCCTTGCCACCAACAGCCCGACCAACCCGCCAATTCACTAACTTGTCGACGTTTATTTGGGCTGGCCGCACTTTCGATTTTTACACATCGATCTCTTAGCACCTTGACCAATTCAAAAGCAAACTACGACGATTTCGCATTCCACTACAATTGGTTTTTCAAGAGAGATTAGTCCGAGATGAATTTACTTACAGTCAGCGGGTACGACTTTCTCGATATTCTTTAAGACTATTTTTTGGCATCAAGTGCGGCCACAAAAGTGCCTGAAACAAGGACTGCTGCTGTAACTGCAAGATTGGCACCATGACCCAATGCTGTGTTGCCACGGCAAAATGATCAGAACCAGCTACACAATTAATCCTAGAGAGATCCAGAATTTAAGCCAGGATCCAGATCCACAAAGATATATTTAAAGGGACCCCTTAGCCGACATGCAAATAATAATCCGTCAACGCTATCGAATCTTTGCACCGGCCTCCGCCTTGCGTCCTCAAAGGTCATTAAGTCAAGAACACTGAAGTTTTAAATAATCTACGAAAAAGAGCCAAATAAGTGGACCTCCTAGATAGATTGCTTTGCGATGTCTTATTCGCTAGGGTTTATTAACATTGCAAATCTCCTCCTCGTCCCGTGCCCCGCGATGGCTCTTTAAACTTGTCCCCGATGTCTCATTCAAAATGCCCCTTCGAAGACCTGACGAAGCTGACGTCCTGCCAGAACGGATCCGCCACAAATAGAAAAAAGGGAGCCTTGAACTTTCTTTTGGCACCTCGCATATAAATCAGTAAAGTAGACTTATGAAGATGACAGCACTGTTAAAGGTAGAGCTGGAGTCCCTTCTCTTGAAGTTTTAATGCATAACGGTAATTTAAATTCCAAATTTGAGCACATGGAAATTTATTAAAGTAAATTTATTTTTGTCTGTGTTATCAATTAGTAAAGTGATTCTCCGCATAGTTTAGGGATCCGAATTCCTAACAATTTATGGTTTTTGAGTGCCAAAGAAGTGACATTTGCCACCACACCATTTGGATGACCTCAGTTGACGGAGAGGCCCATTCCGATTCCCCGGGTTCGTTGGTCCTGTTAGTCGAGCTGTCAAAATGGGATTTCAGCTTAATTACAAACATGTTTGGCACAACTAAGCTACAAATGCACTGTTGCCATTTGGCATTTATGGGGGCCATCGGAAATGCGCACAAATGCGAGGCGCACTGACCGGGGGATCAGCTCGGTCCTTTTTGTGGCATCCCATTTGCGGTTTCTCTAAAATGTGCAATTATTGCATCAACGGCGTGCAAAGAGTTGTAAAATGTATGCGGTTTCATAAAAGCGCTGCTCGGCCGACGAACAAAAAGGAGCAAGTGCCATAAACTGCCGGCCACTCCCCACGATGACTCGTGTGGAAAGTCCCACACAATTGGTAAGCAATTGTCGTCCGAACAATTAATAAGCAACATTAGAGACGAGAAGCCACAATGGCGCCAGAAGACAAAAACAGTAGGAAGTCTGCAAGGCGCCTGGCCGGGGCATGAGGCTGCACAAAAGACGCCCCTCAGTCGAGTGACGGCAATTGCGAGTGGAGGTGTCAATGCAGCAGCTCCTCTCGAGAAAAGAAGAAGTGGATACAAGCTGAGAACACTGGAAATAAGCGTAAGCAGCTGAAAACAAAGGAGGACTCCAAAAAAGACCTGGGCCTTGCCAGAGCGGACAAAGTGTGAAGGGGCGATGTCTGCACATAATTTAGGCAGAGGCAAACACTTTTAATTAAGTGCAACGAAATTGCATGCCTGGCGGCGGGCTGGCTGGCCACCGCCTACCCACACTTACGACGACGCCTACCCCCTAATTTTGTCATTAATCTTGGCGTGCTTGGCCCGCTGACGATTGTAATTAAAAGGCCGCCTCGCCCTCTTTACACCCTCACCCGCGTCCAAGTGGTGGGATCCCGTCCGTCACAAGTCAAACAATTAACCCCGATGGCTCTAAACGCGCTCAGAGTGTTAGCCTAAGCCGGGGGCTTATCTTCGAGACTGACACGCACCCCGGCACGCCCACAGCAGCCGCAACTGGCGGACAGCAAACAGCAGATGCCCAGGGAAGTCGGCAGACTGACTTACTGGCTTTGGTGCGAGTCGCGAAGAGACGGGTCGGGTCGAGTTGGGTTGGGCTGGGTTGGGCTGCTCCCACAATTTAGTTAATGGCCGTCGACGCGACTACGCACAACTTTTCCGGCTTGAGCGTTCGTGTTTATGTTGCCGTTGCCTTTGTTATTTTAGAGACTGTTTTTCTAATTGTGGTTGCGCAGCTTTACATTTTGTTTTCTTTTTAGGTTCTTACACTCCCGCCCCGGCTCTCTGCTTGCACTTAGGCGACGCTGCCTTGAGCCATCGTCCCTTACTAGATTTTCCGCCGGGTTTTCCTTTTTGTGCGGCCGGTGCTTTGCCGCGAAATTGCCTGTTTCCGGTTCCGCTTTCGCACTGATAGATGCCATTATGACTTACACTTGAGCATAAGTTTTCCCGGGCGGTTCGCCGGCGCGCCGGCTCCGAGTCCTGAGGCAATTAAAGCCAATTATGCTGAAATAATTGTTTTAAGCAGATTTCTTTTCTGGGACTTTGGGTCCCTTAGGTCGGCTGGCTAGTCAGTGCCAGTGCCTTCGTTTGGGCCCTTCCGGGCGTTACAAATTAAATTTTTCGGCCGCGCCTGCAAACGGCCTGTGATCATTGTGCGTACCGCAGACCTAAAACAGCTAAAATCCTCGTTTAAATAATTTGTCGCTGCTTGTTTAATTAAAAAGTTTTCAATGCCCATGGATGGCTTGGGCCAGCACGCATGTTGGAAAACAATTAACATGGTTGCATATGCTGCTGTCCCTCGCTCGTTTCTGCTCTACCGGCACTTTCATCTGCCAGGCGCCCACAACCGCCGCTCCGCCAACCCCCCACACATTCATTTCGCTGTGGCAAAAAATAACAACAAAAAGCAACTATGCACAAAAGTCGCTGGGGGAATTTCACACTCACAAACCCACACCCACCGTATGAGGGCCACACAATAAAATTTATTGTTGTAGTTGCAATTGTTGTGTGCAGCCCACACGCACCCACCCACTCCGCACCGACAAAGCCGCACAATGTCGCCCTTTTCGGCGACAACCATTCGCCGGTTACTCACACACCCAGCGAGCATTTTGATTCCTCTGAAGAGAAAGAATTTAAATAACAATTAAGCTACATGATCTTTCACTAATGGTTAGACGGCCGTCCTAATTAGCATACAACTAGTTTTTTATTTTTTACGTATTTTAGTCGAATATAATAATCTGTGAATATTCTTGAATCAGTTTCGAAATTGTCAAATTTGTCATTCTGCTCTTTTATATTTTCGATGAAGTATCCCAGTCCTCAACTTTAGCTAAGTTTTGCTATTAGAAATGTTTTGAGATCAGTGTCACCACGGAAAAAAATTCTTTCGATCATGGGCGATGGATTTACACCATCCATTAAGAAGTATTGCGTGTGAAGTATTATGAATTCCATTTGGAACTGTTATCTTAGCTGGGATTAATCGATGTCAACAGTAATTATGATTTCCCTTAAAAGACGACAGATGTGCGAAGTCATCAAATGGTCGCGACTGAAAAAAGGCCTGCTGGGTGGATTTAAGCGACTGCCAATGATTAAGAGCGGGCGAGTGCCATGGGTTTTATTGTTGAGCCACATAATTAATTGTCGTAGCTTTCATTGTTAAATAATTAGAAAACAAGTTTTTAAGCCATTAATCACATTGAAGGATTTCTAGCCGGGCGGAAAACTGTCCGGCTGCTGGCAGCCGAAGTGGCACTCACACTTCCGCTGGAGCTCTGCTCGAATTAACATCGGGTAACACTCAAAGCTATTTGTCGACCGTATTTTTCGGCCTACGGTTTATTAGATTTCAGTTAATAGATCCGTTGTCCCACCCGTCCGACCGGGTGAGCCGCCAAGCAGTGAGCCGACCAACCCGTTGCTCGAACCAATCGGCCCCCACTACTAAATCACAATATAATCCCGAAATTTACATAAAATGGAGCCAAAACGGCCGAATGCATATAAAAAAGGTTCTTAGTCGCTGTCATCGCAGAACCCTCCGTCTGGACTGGCCGTCCCTGCAATTTGCCCCACTCAAATATCATTATGCCGTAAATTGATGTTGAATCCTTGCTCATTTATGAAACTTATCAGTCCCTGGGTCCCCTCAAGGTGCGTGAGCGTGAGCTGTGTACTGGGTGAGTATATGGGTGAAAGTTTGAGCCTTGTATGCGAGGTGTGTGTGGTAGTGTGGCACTAAATTTCAGTTTTTACGACTTCGAGCAAATGGGCGTCATTAGTGGGATGCTCTAGTCGAACCGACCAACCAATGTGCAGGGCCATGACCTCACCGGTCGCTTTAAAGTGCGAGGGTCGCTCGGGAACCTGCTGAAAATTGTTGCTAATGAAACGTCAATTATGCCCAACCGGCCGCCAGGGCGCCGCGCCGACGGGCCATGCACGTGACCGCCTTGTCAACGCCAAAAGGATATCCAATTTAGCCCTCAAATGGATGTCATTATGACACCCATCCAGACAGAGAACCGCCGAGATATCGAGACACTGGCACCCACTTTACCGCTGAGTTATTAGCAAAGCGTGATTGGCATAAATCAATGCCAAGAAAAGCCGAATGGGCGGTGGGACAGTTGCGCTCGTGGGGTCTGAAGGGCACGCGGCTACCTGACGAAAGAGCCCTGGCTGGCGGTGAGACAGCTTCTTCTGGGCTGCTGGATTGACGGCCGCTGTCATGGCCATTCATTTCTCAGTGCTGCAGGCCGGTCGGCCCTTTGAAGCCCAATAACTGCATTGGGAAGAGAAATCGACAGCGTATTGATCCCAGATCATAGCATTAACATACAATGAACCTAACGACCTGGAGCAAGGATTCGGCTGTCGTCGCATTGCAGGCTTTGAGCATTTGCATAAGGACCGCTGCATTCACTGCTCGTTACTTGATGCAAATGGCCGACCCTTGGAGATGCTTAGTTGGACAACCTGCACCCAATCCTCTATCTGTACGTGGCGCGGACAGTTGCCGACTGCGCTGACTTTGTGCTCGTGTGGCACAAAGGATTTAATTAGTTTTTCTTTCATTTGTCATACACTGGACAACTGAGCCTTCCGTCATACCGTGGAGCACCTTCATTATCGCTGATGGCCGCGCTCGCCAGCGCATTCAAATTGAAAAAGAAATACTTTTTGTCTGTCGACATTTTCAACAGCTTCAAAATTGTTAAGTCCACAGCCAGCGAGCTGCAACCCGGGGCCGATGTAATCATGCAAAGCGTCAAAGCGCAATGTGAAAAGGGCGCTAATTTCAATTGACAGAGTTCGGACCAGGACGGGGTGCGCTGCCAGCTCAAAGGACCCACCGGCAAGTGTTTAATCCAAATAGTGCGACCCAGCACCAAAACCCAAGGGCGCCACCGGTTCTCGTCGAGGGGAAGAGGTGAACCTGCCATGCGGCTGAGCATTTTAAGCATTTTTGGTTTTATGTGCTGCAATGCAGTTTGTATTTATTTCAATTTTTGTGGAATCACAGGCGGGCTGCTCGGCGGGAGAGGCTAACTGCATTGCCTTGGCGACAGAAAGCCAATTTATGTGCTTTCTGTGCATTTTGCCGTGATTTTTATTGGCAGCACAATTTATGCGCAAATATGTACCTACATGCAGGCACACACACATATGCACATAAGCAGGCATGTGTGTGTGTGCGTGTGTTTATTTTATGCTTGCGATCGAGCGACCCTTCCAGCCCTTCGTCTTCCGCAATGACAATGGCCGCAAGTGGCGTCCGCCTTTGTGCTGCATAAAAGTGCATGACATTGACAGTAAACTCCAGCAGGAATTTTGCCATTTTGCCGCTCCTCGTAGTTGGCAGCGCCGCGTCGTTATCCCTGCTACTGTTTCGGCCAGGCCAACCCGCTTTCCCACAAGCTCTCCAGCAACTCAATGGCCCAACAAGCAGCTTTCGCGCTTCTTTCTGGCTTCTCGTGAAGCGGGTAGTTGAAAACAAAGCGGTCGATGTGCCGAGCGTATAAATAAGCCAGTGCTCTTGGATCGGCAAGATGAACATTGGCGGCCATGGCAACATCGGGTCACGGAACACTCCAAAAGCTATGAATTTTATTCAGAAACGCATTTGTCCCTGTGGCTGAAGGTTGATGGATAAAACAGCTCATATATGGAAACCAATACGTGGTTCCCATGTGCAATTAAAACACATTAATTCAGCTATTCAGGACTGGTAACCCATTAATGGTAGTGCGCGATATCAAAGGTCGAACGACCACTTTTGAATTATGTTTAAAGGCTCAAATGAGCTTCGCATAGGTTGCTGAATGGAAAACACAGAAATTGATCTGGACGTGTCAGTCTGTCCATCTGTCCGTGTGTCTAACGGACGAACAGGGAAAAGGAAGAAAGGGAAAATGGCTATATTCATATCTCTTTTCCATACTCCTTTGTTAGAGGTAACTTTTGGAAGTCTACGAAGGTTTATCCTTGTATAAACTTTAGGTACAGGATGTAAAGCCAAAACGGAAAGATTAGCTTTGATCTTGCGAAATTAATTTGAATGTTCCAACCTTGTAATGCAGAAGTTCTGCATTCGAGAAGTCAGTATTACGGGTAATAGGATTGTGACAGTTGTGGAGACATCTGGCTTAAGCCCTAGGTATAAGTTGTTTGCATCAGTTTGTATGTAAGATTGCTTTAAGCAGCCCCAGCGTCTCATCCATTCTGATCCCTTTAACTTGAAGTCGCCCTGTTGCTTCGAGGGCTGAACTTTTTTTTGCCCGCTTAGCGCGCTCAAGGGGAGCGCAGTCAGCCAGGGAGGGGAGCAATAACTCACAATACTATCGGAATAAAACGATATAAAAACTTGAAGAGACGTGAAAAGCAGGCGATACACAACAAACCAAACCGGTCACATAAATTTGTAATATAAAGCGGAATCGAGTTACCTTCTCTTTCATAGACGACATAAAGCGAGCAAAACTGCACAGCTCCGCCCGGCCGTGTTTGGTCCCATAGTCCATGCTTTGTTGTGCGAGGCTTTTAAAAGTTAATAAATCCTTTTAACTTGTTCCATTTTTCACTGCTGGCAATGCCGCTGTCGGTTGGTGAAGGAGACTGGAGCTTACGTATGGACCCTTTCCCCCTGGGCGGTGGCAACGAGGAAACAGTTGAATGAAGGCAATTTCGCTTATTGAACGACATTATTCAAATATGGCCGAGTGAATGGGTGAATTCAGGAAATATTATTAACTGTTGTAAATTTGATTGGCCAGAGACTCTTTCAAACTCTTGGTGGCACTTTGATAGCTCCGCGCTCCTGACTAGGAGTTCCGCATGCCTAATGATTTTTTTTGTTAATTGAAAAACTTCCGTTGGATTGCACTCTCAAGTTGAAGTACAGTTGTGGTCATTAAGTTATCCATTTATTTCAATTGAGGCTTAAAGTTTGTGTCACTCCGTTTCTTGGATGGGCAGAGGTCTGACCGACCAGCTCATCATATATCATTAAAAAGTCTTCCATGAGGCGGCGGCTCTTGTTGTTCCGGACCTTCTTGCCATCTTTCCTTTTTGGGGGAGGTACGGGCGCGACTTTTTTGATTTGTTGGGGCATCGGCCATTTATATTCCTTTATATTCCATGGCGCGTCCTTTTAACGATTCATTTTTTATGAAGAGCCAACGCACTGACGCACGGCCGGGTAAGCCAGTGTCTGCTTCCTGGCCTCCCCCGGCCATCCCCTCCCGCTCGGTTTCTCGATGAACTCGACCCGAACCCCCGCCAGTGCGAACCGTTTTCCCTATGTATTTTTATTATTTATTATCCGTTTTAAAAGCCAGCTAAAGATCATTATACACATCAGTGCGTCCGATTGTAAGAATCGCAGCCACTCTGATTTCTGATTTTTGTTTTCGACATTTGCCCGGCCCACAGAAGCCCATGGAGATACTCGTTTCCCAGGCGGATCCGCAATATCTGCGTGGGCTTAGCAACGCGTCGAGGAGGCGGAGGACTGTCGACTTGGCCCGAACGGAGGGGGAGGCGCACAAGCGCAAAGCAAAGTCAGCAAGGAAAACGATTTAACTGAAAATTGAGGTTGAACTTAATCATAAATCAATGCTAATGATACCAAAATGCTAGATTCCTCGCAGGGTTGCCCGCGTGCCCTCTTGGGCGGGCCTCCTTCCGCGGGCCCAGTCATTGAAAAGGATACCAGTTGGTGGCTGGTCCGTGGTCTTAACCAACATACCCAGCGACCATTTGGCAAGATGTCTGCTGTCATTTATTACAATGGCTTTGACTTTTGTTAGTTTGTTGTCGCCCCTTCGCCAGCCCCCCTTGGCTTGCCTATCCCCGATTAGGCTTGATAGCACAGCACAGTTGGCGTTGGAATTACTGTAAGGAATCGAAGTCGAGAACTTGCATATTTAGTGGCATTTCAAACAGAAATATTTTACAATTGTCTAGATTTTCCGCATTTCGCCGTAATTAGCCCAAGATGTCAAGCTCTCAAGATAGAAAGCAAAAAATCGTGAGCATCAACTCCATCAATCTGGAAGCCGAGGGCGACCAACTCCGTCATGAGAAGTTGCCAACTGATGTCTGTAAGCTGATCATGCAGGGCCGCCAGGCGAAAGGACTTAGCCAAAAGGATCTTGCTAACAAGGTGTGCGAAAAGCCGCAGGTAATCAGCGACTACGAAGCGGGACGATGCATACCAAACAACGCCATTCTATCGAAAATTGAGCGCATTATCGGCGTCAAGTTGCTTGGTAAACAACGAGGCCAGCCCCTCCAAGCAATTCCGCCGCGGCAGAAATAGTACCACTCAGCTCACTTTACCATCTACATATCTAATCTCTGGTGACTCTTTATGTCTAGGGAGGGAACAGGTACAGTTGCGCACAATTAGCATCGGCTGAATCTATCTGCATAATAACGGTATTTCTTCTTTTCATGCATTTCGAACAGGCGAGGGAAGGCGAGGTGGCAAGGAGGCGAAGGATAGATGGATAGCTCGTTAAGGGGGGGCCATAAACGGTCCCTTAATGTGACGCCTGAGAATTGCAAAATTCATGAACGCAAGCAACAATGTTAAAAATATAATAAAAAAAAAAAAAACAAGAAAGACCAAGTTAAGAATACAGAATAAAAATATTCAAAACACTTTAAGTCATTTATATTTCGATAAGTCTTTATGCAAATCATAAAAAAGGAAACCCTGGCGCTACCGCCCGGGTTGCTGGATGGGCGCCCTTAAAATTGAAATAAATGTGTGCGGGGACATCTCACGCCCACGCACATCTCTGCATCACGCGAAGGATCCGAGCCAAGTGGCCGATCCTGGTCATGTGGATGTACATATGTATATGCGTCCGGGGAAGTGGAAAGGCGGCGGGTGTAAATGCCACAATAACAACAAAATTTGCAAATTCCAAATTGAGTTAGCGACAGGGGGTGAGTATGTGGGTCGATGGCCAGGCGGTCGGACGCCAGGTCGCTGGGTCGACGGGTCGACGGGTCGGCCGGTTTGTAGGTCTTTCGCCGGAGCCCTGAAGCTGGGGAAATTACCTTTTTACGAGCGTATTAGCGTGCGCGCGTGTGTGTGTGCCGGTATTTGCATTTACGCTCGCCGTCTGTCTCGCAGTTAATGTGTCCCCAATGAATGCGCCCGTCCGCATTCCAGATGCGTGTGCGTGAATGTGTGTGTGGGTCTCGGCAGATAAATCAATTTTCTTTAATTTTATTTGTGTGCATAAATTTAACATTGCGGGTGTGTGATATAAACAAAGCGGCAACGCCCCCACTCCCGCCGCTTCTTATCCTGGGCCGAAATCTTTTTGAAATACCGAAAGCCCTCTCAACCACACTCCACAGCGCGGTCTTAACACCGGCAGCCGGCCAATGCCGCACCCGCACTGACTTTTTGTTTGTTTTATTGAAATTTATGCAATTTACCCGCAGTTCTTTTGAGCCCGCTTTATCAATTTCCATGTTCCCATTTATACATAATTATTCAATTCTCGGGGCACATCCCTCCACCAGTGCCGACCCCCACGTGCGGGTTTGTTTCATTTTTATGTGTCAGGACTGATTTGGTTGACGATTTGTTTGTTGGTCCTGTCGATCGATCGGCGAGCGGATGCTCTGCACCTGCGCCCACTCCTGCAGGTGAATGATGACAGTCGGGCCAACAAAGCATTTTCCAATTCATTGAATTTTACACGGCCTGCCGCCAAGCTCTGGTGCTTTCCAGCGATGAGGTGGTTTTGCGATTCGGCTGCCTGCCTGCATCCTTTTTCGGGGCTCACGCACCTGGCATCATTGGCTTTTCACTTTGTCACGTGAGGATACGCTACGTCCCTAGGTGGGCGAGACGTCAACAAATGTCAATACACGATTTGTTAGAGTGGTTGAGATGCGACGGGGCATCCACCTAGTAGCAGCGGAAGGAACGGCTCAAGCAGAAAAATGAAATTAGATTGACATTTGATACATTCGCCTTAGCCAGCCCAAGGCAGAGGCTGATTCCCAACCCCGGCTGCGTCGCCTGTCACTTTAAATCCAGCCCGCTGTTTACCCAGGGCGGAGGTGGCACTTGCCTGCCTTGCATCAATATCGGCGGCCGACATGTTCCCAATACCCAGGCCCCCTCGGGTGAGCAGTGGCTGTGTCGGCCCACAAGTCACTAAAGTGAAATGTGCGCGAAAACATGGAAAACAATTTACAAATGACATGTAAATAAGCAACAAAGCGGCACGGTCCCCGCTCTCAGGCTGGGCCACCGCTTAAGGACTTCCCGTCATGGCAACTCCAAGGACCACTCCAGATCCGGAGTCCGGACACCGTCGGCCAGTAACTGTAGTTAAAGATTCGCCCGGATCTGGCCGAGTAATTGAGTGTTGCCCCGGCTACGGCCGAGGGCCTCTTCGCCCGCTAATGAGTTGCAAGGTGCACACACACGACTTGTGGCTCATGGGTGGCGTGGGTGGGGGCGGGCAACATGTTTTCACACTTAAAAATTTACGCGCACTATTTGAGGCATAAAATATTTAGACTCATACTCGTGCACTTTGTCAACACTTTCGTCTGCTCTGGCCCCTCAGGCGGCTCTTTGTGATACAGCCCATCGCTTTGACACTTGCCTCGCATAAATTTTAGTCGCTGCTTTTCCGACAGTCCATCACTTTCAGGCGCCCCATTAAACAGTACCACAGTGGGATGGGGCAAGAGTGTAGTCAACAGATCCTGTAAGAAGGAAATTTCATTAAGGCCTTGGTCTCTTGGTTTGGGTATTTTTGTTACTATAATAACTCATCAGCATCGTAATCTAATGATTCGGTCACTGCAAAGTGCTTAACATTTTTTTGTGCTTTCCATCAGAATTTGCAAATACCAAGAACGGAAAGAGAATATTAGGTTTCGTTATAATGCTCTCAAAGAAACCTCCAATGTGGTTAAAATGATGGGATAAGTTGATTTAGCGATGTCTGTCTGTTCTTCTGCATTATCAATTTTGCAACCCACAGTGAAAATCATTTATTTATTTTGAGATATTTTAAAATATATTATTTCTGGGTTTTCTTGTTTAGAGGTATACTGAAATATTTGGGACTCCCACTCTAATTTCCATTTCCTTGGCACCGATGCCATTTTGCAGTATTTGGGGCTACCACTCTGTTCAGTCCCGTACATTTTGGCAGAACTGATGTTTGATCATTCCGTGTTCATCGAAGCAAACTAAAGGATTTCCGACGAGCTATAACAACCATGATTATGATTGATATCCTCACAATATCTGCAGGAGGACCAAGTATGTAAATGTTTTATTCTTTTAAATGTGTTTCACAACCTCAGTTTTGAAAATTCATGTCATCAATTAAAGAAGGTTCGACTTCATCCGTTTATAATGATCAGAGTTAATCGGATTCAATGAATAGGAGGTTCGGGGTAGAAAAGTGCTACTACTATTTTCATGAAGTTGGCAATTCTTTATTTTATTTAAATTAGCTTAATTACTATAAAATTTGGTTCTTTTACTTTTATTTTTATCTTAGTAGCTGTTTGCAAGGTTGTGAGAATATGTCTTTTATACCCACTGTGCTCAAGTTTAGTGGTCCATTCGAATTTTATTTGCTCTGTTGCGGCCTCTGCTTCAGTTAAAATGACGGAGCAGATTTTTAGCTTTCCCAAACTGTTTCCCGCGACGACCTGCACCAAAGTTCACCACAACCACCGAGTGACACTTTGACACAGTTGCCAGACTTGCATCTTCAGTGGGTGGAAGGTGAATCGGAGAGCTTCATCTTTCTTCATTTGGCAAGCCCTGCGCCACGTGCTGGCGAGTCTGCGATTTATCTGCCAAAACATCCAGCGTGATGGCTTATAAATATTTTAAGTGCTTGCATTTTGGAGCACGTGTGCCGCATTATCATCATTGGCTTTTGCTTTCGGCGTTGGCTGGGGGCGGGCAGCATGCCACTCGCCGCATGTTTTTAATATGCAACGGAATTCCAGGACTGCCTCACCAAAATCCTCAGCTTCAAGTATGAGGTGGGTGAGGTTGAGGAGCGATTGCAACTGACAAGTTGTGGTGTCTTTGCCAGTGCTCACCGTGATTTCGGCTGCCAAGACACATGGCGTGTCATTTAAAGAGGCACGTGCTTCCTCACGGCAACGCCTTTTGAAAGGGACTTGCAGTTGCACCCCAGCACACTGTCCCATAAACCTTCAATCGCATCTATTGTGAGTTATGTGTAAGTCTTGAAATGCTTAAATCACTTTCACAGCCTCTAAATGCCTTCCACAGATAAAACACAAGGGAAAGTGAAGGGGCGGATCAGTCCCTAGGCACTTCACCTTATGACCAAAGTAATTTTAAGGTGCCGAAAACCGCCAACCAGCCCCAACTCCAAACGCATCAACAGCGTTGCCGAAACATAACAAGGCAAAACGATTCCGAAATGATATTAACTAATACACACACGTCCTTGCTAAATGAAATTCATGGCATATGTGCGTGGCGGGCGCGTGAGTGGCCTCAGCCAACCTATCCACCAGGAAGTGGGTAATGGTGGAGAGAAAAATGGGATGCCGGTACACAGCCACATGCCTTGCATAGTGATAGTGGCTGACAAGAAGCTTGGGCGGCTGGCCCCTCTCGGGTCTAGGCCACAGTGGTTATGGTTTTGTAAACTGTGAATATTTCGAAAGGTATAAGTCATGCTGGCATTCGATTCAATAAAATAACAAGGAAGCAAACGCCGAGCCAACTGAAATATTCCTTCTACCAGTGGGCCTAGAAATTTATTGTATTTTTGGCAGAATTTTTTAAATATTAGAAGCTGCATCTCTTTTTTCATGTAGCTGGCAGCTTTTTAGATGTGTTGCATAATCTGACAGCACTTATTTTTTCTTAATCCTTATATGAATACACGGGAATCAAAAATATTATACCTATTATATCCTGTGAGTACAGAGTATAAAAGCCTCCATAGTCTCGAAAAGAATAAAATCGCAAATTAATTGTTACTCGAAGTTTCTTATCTTTGCTTTAGAACACAATTTCACACAATGGATATAAACTAAATATAAAAGTTATATCCAATATGGCATTTATTTATTAATAAATCTTAATTTAAAATTTGCACTAGCACTAGCACAATTCTTACAACTGGATTTGCGTCAACAGGATAGATTATATTACGTAGGGCCCAGACTTTTCGGGCGAACTTAGAAAAGAATCAAGCGCTGGCGGGGCCATTTGAAAAATAATTTGAGTCGGTCATTTTTTTACAACTAATTTCGCATTAAGGAGCCACCGTGGCCGACAGATGCAGATTTGCGAGTTCTTGCAGTGCAGTTATGTTTGGCGATTGGCTGCCCGGCCAGTTCGTAGCGGGCGGGCGGAGGTCTGGACTACTGCCTTTTAAGCATATTGCTCTCGGCGTATTTTTATTTGTGGCATTTATAGGAAAGTAAATGCGCACATTTAAGCGCGCCCTCTCCTCGCGTTCTGCTTGAGGCTCACTGTTAATGCGGCTGTTTGGCCGCCGTTGATGGGCACAAGAAGGCAAAGGGCACCCGAGTGAAGCGTGGGGGCCCGAACGGACTCTAACCTCATTACGTATGCAGTGGGAATTTTTTTCTATTCGAAATTGTGTGCACGTCGGACCAATTTATAAATCATTTTTGTTTGTGCTGGGCTGGCTGGCCAGCCGACAGCCTCCTGCTGTCTTTCGTAGCCGACGTGCCGTATACGTAATATCTGCACTTGCATGGCGGGATCCATCCTCGGCCCAGCCCTCTGCTCGCTCTTTGCCCCTCAGTTGATTTATTTTAATCATTATGCTAAATGATTTTTTATATCATTTTCCGCTTTGGCGGCGTTACTCAATGCGAGGAGGAAAAATTATTACCTCGCAGGTCCATTAAGTCGATGGTCCCGGCCAGTCCTGAAATCCAAACCACTTAATTGGCCGCCGATTTATTCAAATATAAACTGAGAGTACAAAGGCATTGAAAGAGATGTGAGCCTCTTCAAGTCCCCCCCGCGTTCGGGTATCGAAGCATAAAAGCTTTTCCGTGTTCCGGCATTTTGTTTCCGTGTCGTTTGATTGAATTGTAGGTTTTTATTAGTTTGTCCGCCAACTCGGAGTGGCGGATGCAGCGAACACACTTTGCGTTCATATTTTCACTTCAAAGGACAAGCGAAACAAGAGGCACCTTCCCAGCCGGCCCCAGAGCGCACAAGTAGCTTCACGGACAGGGTAGTGGCCAGAACAAATGACCCGCATCGAAAATCTGTGACGCTGCTCGGCGACACAGCAGACCGACTACCACAAAGACTTGATCCAATCCGACACATCTAAGTAGATTTCAATCTTGTGTTAATGCGGCTAGCTGGCCAGCCAACCAACCGCTCTCAGACGCGCCGATGCGGCCCCAACGGTTGGTGTGTACAACTGTACGTCTGGACAAGCCTAGCTGCAGTGTGACGAGTGGGCGGACAGCCTCAAGTGCGCTTGTTGTACGCTTGTTGCTCTCTGAATTATTTATTAGGCATGTGTTCCTGTTTGGCCGAAAGTGTCATTTTGTTAGCGAGGGTCAGCCCAACTGCCCAACCGCTCAGCCTCCGCTCGGTCTTGGCTGTCCCTTTCAAATTTGGGATCCGGGCAGTGACAGATGAAGCAGCAAAGTGTACAAAAGTGTTTGAATATTTAATGGTAGCTCGAATAATGCAGAAAACATGTGAAAATAACTTCATTGGAGTGGCGTCCATCGGGACGACGAGATTTCTAATGCTACTCTTGTCACACGAAAGTACAAATTGATTTAAGCCCCAGCTTTTTCGTTATAATTAGGCGAGCATCGGAGATTTACATAATTTGATTGCCACCCAACGCCTTTGAATACAGTAAGCTAGGAAATTTAATAATCTTGCTGCGCTGCAATCTGTGAGGAGGTCTTCCTCCCGGCACTCCCATTGCCACATGGCCACACAGAGTTTGAAGAAGGCTTTTGGCCTTTATTTGAAAATTTTTAGATATTTTTGGCTTGCAAGGGAGTATCCCAGGAGTTGCCGGTAGAAATGTGCAAAATTTGCACTCTTGGGCTTACAAACGACCCGACCGGTAGCCCCGGTCCCTGCAACCAACCGATGGGTGTGTTGGTTGGTTGTACGTTGGCACTGGCATTATCAACAGTTACATCCTCCAGATGCTGAGAGGACGACGCTTGGCTGCTGCAGAGAATTCCATATTCCTGGGCTTGGCTGCACTTTGACAGCCAAGGGTGTGCTGAGCCTGGCCCAGGAATGCAATCAATTTGCAAATTTTCGCTACTTTGCCGCGTTCGCAAATGTTCGAGTATTTGGCTCCTTAGCATTTTTGTTTGGCGCGGCCGCTGCTATTAGGACTCTTTCTGTCTGCCTTCCTTCGCTCGCTCTTTTTCGTCCTGCCAACTCGCCTGCCTCGGCCTCGAATCGAACGCTGCCAATATTCTGTCGGCCGTTTCCCCTTTGCTCAACTACCGTGCCTTGTTTCTGGCTAGTGCGCCCGAATATGCAAATGGCAGGGTCGCCGTCGCCGTCGTCGACTAGACCCTCACCCTTGGGGTCGTTTAGATCAAGGTGCATCCTTTGATGGAGAAGTAATAGTTTTTTCTGCCCGGACTCCGAAATAATGGAAATGATGGGACCAAGTTCGCTTTAAGCGTAAACAACAATCGATGAGCGGTGCGGAACGTAGGCTGCCCACCTCATCAATATGAGGGGGTATCCGTTGCAATTTCGTTAATTATCAAAATTTAACCTTCGATTACTTTGGGCCCTCTAAGGCCGTGGTGGACTTGTGGTGGGAGCTGGCTGGGTGTTTTGAGCTGCTGGCAGCTTTTGCATCTTCCAAATGCACTTTTTTCCTGCCATGTGTAAAATCGACAAATAAAGGATGCCTTGGCGTGCTCGCAATGCGCATTTGAATATCAATTGAATTGGATTCTTTGTGCTGCACCGCATATTCCCGGTAGCAATGCGGTTTCCCAGCCCAACCCTGACCCCCACAGCAGCTGGGGTGCTGGAGCACAAAATGCATGGCACTACACATTCCCAGGCGTTAACGTTATTCAAAGGAATTCGTAATGTGCACTTTCCCATTCAAGTAGGTCTGGTGTGTTTGCAATAAAATGCAAATCCAAGTAGAAGAAAGCGAAGCCGTGGAGTTGAAGTCTGCTCATAATTCTACCTTCCAACGAACTCGATCAGTGTATCAATATTTTGCTTGATCCGCAAAAAATGCACATCTTTCAATGATTGCAGACCACAATAAGTGCGAGAGGAATAAAACAACAGAGCACTTCCAATCGCAAATCAAAACTGCCTCCTCATAGGGGGAGACAGATGAATGGATATATTTTTATATTTACAAACGGGCATTTCTAAATCTCTGCAATTCGTCTAAGACGACTCCTTCTGTACCTTCAGGTATAAAAATCAGCATATAATTGTACTTCCATAATTGGATAAAGTATACAAATATAAAGATATTTGATATAAAATTTGTCCTTAATAATTTAAGGAATAAATCGAATTCAAAGATTAGAAGGTGGGGGTGTAGAAATCGCTGCTTCACCCAGTTGCACGCATATCATAATGGAAGTGTGATGGTCACAATTGAATTTTTTGTATTGCCCTGCCAGCCATGGCAGTTTTAATTTTAAAAGGATACAACTTTTACGAGTAAGATAAATAGTATTGTACCAATGTTGCCAAAACAGAAATTGTAGCAAATATAATGCCTTTAAGCTTTCCCTCGTCCACACTTCTTCCGCGCTGTTAAGGATGCTTCAAGCTTCAAATGCAGCAGGAAAACGTATATAAATAGAGGATAAAACGGAATAATTTTTGAAGATACAAGCAACTGAGTTATAGAGAACATCTTCCGAAGGCATGTTAGCAGCTTTTACTTCCCATACACTGTAAATCTTCGGTATCTAACTTTTTCCCTTAAAATGCTTGCAACATGAAAATATTTCGAATTGGTCTTGTCCGATGATCAAAAGATACTATCCGCCCCGTTGATCATTTTGACTGCCTGTGCGGCCTTTGCAGAAATATTCGAAATATCAGTTAGATTTAGAATCATATGGTTTTTTTCAGTACGTTAATTCTTATCAATTACTTGCGCGCAAAATGATGAAGGTAGAATGAACACCAGTATTAGAGAGCTTCTGAGTTATTATTGTAATTTTTGTTTCCCTTTTTTTTTGTACATACTATATACAATACTTTTTGCTGGGGATATATATGAAATAAATTATTCTGCTCACTCATCAGCATTTTGCGCTGTTATAAACACGTTTTTAATTAAAACTGCAGGAAAGGAAAGAGGAGAAACGTGAACGAGACCAAAGCCCAGCGCCTCGTCTAATAGTCCCCCTTGACGTGGGCGTCACCCAGAGCCATAGGAGCAAAGCGATGCCGGCCACTTCAATTAACGCAGAATAAAAGGCAATTCTTGGTACAGCAGCAGAGGTGGCCACAGCAACAGCAGCAGCAACAGCAATGACATCAAAACGAATACACAAAGTCAAAGGCTGATAGGGACGAGCCGCAATAACAACACAAATGCGTCTGTGTATAACCGGCCGTCAGCCGACCTGATCAGCGAGGTGGGCTTCCGCCAACCTCGACTCCCTAATGGCCGGCCGACCCGCATGCTGCTTTTGCCTCACAATAAAATACGGGCTGTTTTTATTTTGATTCATTAGTTCCGAATTTGATCAATCGCGTAATAAGCCTACAAGAGCGTGTAGGGGGGCTTGGTCGGTATAAGTTTTTGTGAATGCACCGAAGAGAGCCAGTTCAGTTTAAATTAATAATCTATTTTATATACTTATGGAAGTATCATTTGGATATAATTCGGTTGGGGTCCTTTTGGTAGCTATGCTTCCGGACTCGGTGAAAGATGTTTGAAGTTTTAAAAGCCTTAAAAATAAACTACAAATTTAAAGAAGACATATCAAAAATCTAATTAGCAGTGTAGAATCTTAAAAATCAAGTTATGGTGATTATTAAAACAATATTTAAGAAATTAATAATTTCGAAGGATATTTAAGATACATAAAAATAAATTGTGTAAAAATAAAATAAAGGAGGAAACTGAATTCAGGTTTCAAGAGCCAAAAAATACGAGTAAAACCCGCACAAGAACAATATAAGACTAAATCGTAAGACTCTCTATGAGAAAGCACTGGTGAAGAAGCTTAGAACACTGCCGGCAGAGGCTGACTTCAGGTTAAAAACCACTTCCTTTTATTGTAGCTGTCTGCTCTAAAACATTAAGCTTAGATTTTTGGATTCGACTAAATCGTTGGTACATTGAATATCGGGTTTCTTAGTTAACCATTCGTTTGAAGGTTTTAGAGTTTGGATTTAATTTGGAGCCAATTTAGTCTTGTTTTTTTATGTGATTTGCGCTATGGTCCGAGCAGCGGATACGAGTATGTGGCTTAAGAGAAAGCAAAGCTTTCCTCGGAGATCGATGCATGCAGTTCGCACCACATTTAATGGCAATAAAGTAATTTGTTAAAAAAAAATGAAGTGGACGAGTGGGGAAAATTCTATACACGTTTTGCATTGAACGAGACCACCACGCACCCAAACTCGAAGTTTCCTGTCCTACAAAGGGCAGGCACTGGCTGCAGAGGGTCGTCATGGATAGAGCGTGTGTGGGCTCTCAACATTTTGGCTCCTCACGTGCCAAATGAATTGGCTGCGAGTCAAGTTTTCTTCTCGTAAGCGCCTCGCCTTTGGAATTGTCCTCACGTCTAGACATAATTTCCTCAATCATTTATTACCTAATTAAGTGGAAGTATAAATGCCAAACTCAGCCGACCTCCTCGTCCCGCTCGTTTTGCGGACAGCAGAGTACGGCGGCTGTGTGGGCACTGCTGTTCCCCTTACAGCGTGCCGGGTCGTCCTTTTGTATGCGAATTAACTGGCAGCATTCCAATGATTGACCTTCCACCCAGCTCCTTTTGGGGCCGTGTAGTATGTGCCACGACTTAAAGTGGTGCCTGAGCGGTTGCGGTCGCAGCAATGCTGGGACGGGATAGCCTTGGGCGGTTCTTCTTTGTCTTCAGCTTATCTTTTGTTCCAGCATAAAGGCAATGGCTCGGGAGGGACAGGCTCATCGGCCGCATTGTGAACGCCTTTTGCTGCTATGGTCGGCATTTTTTCCACTTACTCTGCATACTGGCGCTGCTCCTAGAAGTGAGCTGTTCCCGATTCCATTGTTGTGCATGCATACAGAATAGGTTTCGATATTTGGAAACTCATTGTTTGTATCTTTTGTCTTCCTTTGTTCTCATCGCTGCTGCTCACTTGTGCTGATGTTCCTCTCAAGGTAGGACAGCACCTTCGTAACCACGGTGACCTGCATGGCCCCGAGCCACCTAACCCAACAAAATTTTTGTTGCGACCTGCTCACCAGTCAGCTCGATCAAGTTCAAGAAAGCTGTACATATTTACAGATATACTCCATTCTACGTAGGTGTGTATTTTCTGAAGAATATCAAAGCAAAAGGAAAAAACGAGTTTCGTATTTTATTTGTAACTTTTATTTAAGTATTTTAATTTAGTTGTACATATTTATGTATTTATGCTCTAAAGTAAAGCCCACTTAGTTTTGCATAGTTGGTATATTTAATGTACTCGTACGTATCATATGCCTAGTTTTTATGCGGTTTATAAATTTTCTTAAGTACTCTCTTAGTGTAGTTGTTTTGCGTCGTTTATGGTTTCTCTACGAATGCATTGATTAACAAAATGTTCTCCTCTTCTCTTCTTGCGAGATTACATTGGGCTTAGAACGGTACTTTACAGTGTAGCTACGCTTCGTGTTATTGCTTGATGAGCACAATGAATATTTTCAAAAATAATGCCATTCGCTATTTGATAGAATAGTTAATGTGGCCATGGGTTAACATTTGTTTAATAGCATAATTACAGTTGCATAAAATATATGGTAATTTACGTACATACATACGAATGTCGTTTATTTGGGTAGAGGTTCGCATTGGAAAGTAGGAGTCGGGAAAGGACAACTCAAACTCCACTAAATTACTTCCTAACCTTGTTGCTAATTGAGCTTGTATGTTCACTCCTACACATCGCGCGGTTGCTGCGATCCATTTTGTGTTATTGTAAATTCGTCTAATATTAACTAGATTTTATTGGTGTCTTGTGCCTTTATTGTTAGGGTAAGCAATTCGACTTGTTTAATTTGTGGTATTAAAGCGTTTGTATTCCTTGCCTAGGGATTTCTAAAGTACCATGAGTATTTCTGCCAACTTATAAAATCCAATTTATTTCTAGGTTCTCTGTGTATTTATGTAATCATTTCCATTTGTGTGCATATACTAACATATATGTATGAGTGTGTGGGTGTGTGTATGTGTGCACATATGCTGTGGTTAGTTTAATTTGCTATAAATAGTTTTAACAGTGTTATAATTCGCAGAATACAAATTTTTGGTTAGCCCTTGTATATTGTTCACACATCCATTCAATGCCTAACTGAAGCGTTGGGTAGAGGAGTATTAACTATGTGTTATATATAATATATATTTGAGTATGTATGGATGCATATGCATATGTGTATATATAGAATTATTCAGTATTTATTTATATGTATAAACATAACACATATCGCCATGAATATGCATTTAAGGAAGACATTTTTTCATGATTGTGACCATTTGGCGAGGCACACTCTCTGCGTAAATTTTTCTTTTCTTTGTTTTCTTTTGTTTACCTGTTTTTAGAAACTCGACAACCCTGTTGCGTCTGCCGCTCCAGAGTAACAGCGTCAAATGGTCAAGCTTAAGTTAAGTTAGTTTCAATTTGCAAGTGTACGAGTATGTGTGTGTGGGCGTGTGCGTGTGCTACTCGCATCCTGCATATGCGTATGAATTGTTTGTAACACCAATTAATATTCATAGATTCTGCTGGCTGAGTTACTTTCTTTTCATATACAATTTCAATTCGTGGCTCCATCAAAATACTATTTACAATACCCGGTAACTCCGGTGCTCCTGCTCTATACAACGCCTTATGTGCGGTGACTACCAAGTACTGTGTACCGTCTGTCCACCTTTATAAAATCTGCATGGATTTTACTTAGATCCACTTCACTTATTTTCAATATTATATATAATTTGTTCGTTTTCGTGTAAATTTGTATAGGTCCGTGTATATTCAGTATGTTTACGGTTAAGGTTACGGTAACGGTAACGTAACGGTTACGGTAAATATATATTTATTTAGGTAGGTATGTATATATATGTACAAAAGATAAGTTGATAGACCCCCTGTGTAAAAAGAATTTAGGTGTTCTCCTTGATATGTACTGTTAATATTTTATTAAGTTGAGAAAAAACATTGTTTTCATCGATAAAACCAAAGTCTGGCAAATGAAACCTCTGGCAATGTAACATCAACAGATCTGCCGAGTCGGAAAGCCTCTACGGCCTGGATACGAAAAAATACATTGTGCTTCATTTGAAAGCTTGTATGTATGTGTGTGTGTGTGCAACCATACAGACTGATGAATATTTGTGCATATGTATGCAAATATGTATGTGTCTTGAATTATGACGGCACTGACAGGTCGAACCAGCGCAATGGAAGCGACCACAGCGTATTAAATGTGCGTCCATGCATTGCGTAATTGACAATGAAAGCGGAATTCTTTCAATCCGTGACGCGGGCACGATGGAGCGCGGAATAGACGGGTAGGTAAATCTACAATATCATTTCACAAGCAATAAAATAAATACGACGTGATGGGCCTGGCTGGTGTGTAAACGGACGGAGAGCTGCCGGCAGCCGGCTGGCGGGCAACGGGCGGCAACGTAAGTTAAATCGAAAAGAGGATAATGCGCCGTGCAATTGCTGACAACCGGGCGGACTGATCCATCCCTCTCGGCCTAGAAACTCCGTTTCTGGAAACTCATTTCTATGTTTTCTACAATTGATCCAAATCTTAGCCTACTTTTGGGAGAGGTTCAGCCCTGGTTAAACTTCTGTGGGTGCGCGGAAGGCGAGAACAAATCAGCAATGGGACCATAGTAACAGCGGTGGCTGATTGGCATTTTCGTTACCGTACAAAACTCTAACTATCTATGATAACTCGACTCGCTCCTCTATTTACATTCATCATGGGCCTTAGCGCTTATTATAGATACATTATTATTTAGACAGCAGTATTTTGTTTAGGTTTTCATGTTTGTGTAGGCATGACAGATGAAACACTCCACCTTAATGGTTTCCAACCATTACGATTCGTATCAAAAAGTTAGACAGTAGGTACGGTTCTTTCCGAGTCAACAACAAAACATTCCTACTTATAGACGACTTATGAATGGTTACATTAATTAATTTAGTATACTGGTGTTCCCCCATGTCTAAGGCTAGGGACAAACACAAATTAGAGGATTCCACATCGGCCTCAGTTGTGTCACCTATGAACAGCTACAGTGGACAAGCCTCACCAAGAAGCTACTTTTGTGCCCCTCCCTTCTTGCAACTTACGGTTTGAAAGCGCCATGAGCGCGGTCTAGCGGCTGCTGGCTTAAGTGGGGTGTCATGTTGCCGCAGGGCGACGTCTGGGGGGATGCAAGTTGCTCGTTTGGAAGGTAGATAGGGCAAGTGTTAGGAGTGCCACTGCCGTGGGCAGGACAAAAGTCGCCTCTTGCTCACTTTGGCCTGCGCTCGTCGTCTTGGGCCAGACAACCTCAACTTCCGACATTTTGAAGATACTCAACAGACGGTGGGATTGGAGTTCATTGTGCCCAGTGTTGATTTGATGACTGATGGTCTTCAGTATTGAGGTGCATTCCTCCTGCAAGCAGCCAGATAAAGAGCGCAATTGTCGATTGTATAAGCCAACACGGCAGCACTGAAAAAGAAGTTCTCGAAGCAACGGCACTTACCTTCTCCTTGCGCAGCTGCTCAATGGCCTTCAGCTGAGGGTCCTGCGGCAGCCTCGCCGCTATAATAATGTTCTCCTCGGTCATATTGAACAAAGTCAGGGTGCACTGGGTCTGCGGCAAACAAATCACAATGGAAATGCAATTAATAAGCTCCTTCGACCCCGCCCCTGAAGCTCACCTGGTTATCTATATACGTGGCCACGTGCTGCTGTAAGGCGCGCACGGCGTCCTGTACGCCCAGGTTAGTGTGCGGCCTCAGTAAAGCCTCGTCGGCGGAACTGTAGCCAAGTAGAAGGAATACCCCGCCTGGTAAAAGGAAAATAGAGCAATACCAAGACTTGTAGTGGGTAGAACGAATGTAAATATAATCCACTTGACCCAGCTCCCAAAGACCTCCGGTGTGCCTCAAAGCGCATCCCCTCAGCCTTGTGCACTACTCGCCCATTGTGCCAAAGTCTGTTAAGTGCTTCCAGCCGAGAACATTGGTTGTGCGCAGAAATAGCGCAAGGTGGCAACAGTGGCTTGGCGCAAAGACAATTTCGTTTGTACTCGTAGCTATTTTGAAAAAGTCTTTCTTTTCAGTCGGCGACTGTGGAGTCCAAGGTGGCGGTGGAACTGTAATTCTTGCCGGCACACCATCGATTATTCTATGCGTAACGGTAACCAGGTGGGGATCAAGCACCGCGGACCTACGTACCTGGCAGATAGTAGTTCTCCAGCGGAGGTTTCATACAGATAAACCGCCCCGAGTAGCACAGGCAACGGCCCCGGAAGGCCTGATACGCCGGCGAGGCATGACTGTAAAATGCCAAGGCCGTGCGACAAGGCGCGAAAGGCACACAGAGGGCATGACAGGTGAGAGTTAGCATGTCTCCACAACTGCACAGTTCGCTGCACTCGGCGTCGTCCAACGAGTAGATCTGTAAAGAGAAAAGATTAAACAAACAACGTCTTTGACTTATTTAGGCTTAACTTTAAGGTCGGGTTCACTCAATTTTTGTTTATATACCAGCTTCCCATAGCGATTTTTAATAGAATACTTTATAAATCCGCTAATGAATCTGTTGACACAATGATGTGAGAAATCTATGTAGCGAGCGTCTCGATGTCTGTCCCTACGAACAACAGAATCTCACCAACTATAAGAGCTAGCGAAACGAAACTTGGGATTTCAGATTTCAGTCTGCAGGCAGATAGAGGTGTATCTTGTTTTGTAGATTCCACGCCTATTTTTGCCCTAACCACAGTCAGCCAGTCACAGAAGGAGTAGGGTGGTATGAACTCAAGTACAAGTGGACGGGGAAGGCTAGCGACGGACACTGAGACGTTTGGTGTTTATAAAAGTCAAAAATTTTCCCTTTGCCCTTCGCCTCGATATAATGGCAAGAGTATTGAGCTTTTCCATCTTTTATTTCATTTTCATACTAGCTAAATTATTAGCTCTCTCCGTTTTAACAGGCAGCGTGGTTAACTTCCTTCAAAAATAAACCGAAGCAAATTTCATGAGCCACAGTCAATGTTCTGTTTACTGCAGCTTGATTTCCCTACTTGTTAGCTTCATTTATATAACCAGGCAGTATTTGCAGGAAGTAAACTTATCCTGCAGATGTTTCATATGCGTCGGTATTTTTTGGGCAGACTCTTATCGTCGTTCTGATCATGCCAATAACATTACATATTTTCGGGCTGCTGCTGTTTCAATCATATCGAATTTTCCATAGTTATTTATAAGTTACGGAACTTTTAACTTGCTTTGAGGGTAAAAAAAAAAAAAAAAAAAAAATAGCAACTTACCCTTCTGCTGCTACCCTCGCGTATTAATTGATCGGTTTGATGAGCCCGCTGCACCACACAGTTTCCTGAAATAATTAAAAACGCATTAATTAGGAGTGTTAAGCTGCGTTAATTGCGACTTTTTGCCTCTTATAAAGTGAAACGCGCATAAAAAGCCTCATTTGCTCTTTCACCATTTCGGTTTAATTTGTATAGACTGAGATAATCCACCATAATGACCGGTAATCGATTTTAACAAACTGCTAATTAACTAACTCCTTAATTGAGGTCACTGGCTGATACCCTGCAAAGTCACTTTACTCGTTCGTCTATTAAAACTAAGTTGAGAAAAAAGTTTCAGAAATTTATCATTTTCCGTTTACTCCTACCAACTGTGAAGAATGTCGCTAAGCTTTTCATAAGTTCCATTTAAAAACGAAACTAATTGCTATGGTTTCAGATATGTTATATAGGAACTTGAATTGAACTAGGTTATTTTTATTTGAAAAGATTGGGTAGATTAAGCATTTCCAAAATAGTTAGCAATTAATTGAATTTTTATATCCAGGAATTCAACGTCAGTAAGAGACGCCGCGTATTGGGCAACGAAATCAGTCAATGAACAAGAAATAAAAGGAAATATTCAGCTTTTTATTTCCCAAGTGTCGCATAATTCCATTTAATTTTATTCAAAACTAAATCAAATCGTTTTTTAGCCGAAGCATGCTACAAAAAGGAGATAGGAAAAAGGTGGCTTGAATGTGATGAAACCGAGGATCCACAGAACATCCCTTCGAAGGCTTATGCGTTTTTGACGGTGGGTGAGCGGCAGCTTTAAACAAAACTTTTCTAATAACGGGTGTGGTATTCTAAGAATGAATTATTCAGAAATAAACCCAAAATATGATAGTTAAATATGAGCAGATAGTCGCACCCACATGCTGTTTCCGCTTTGTTTGTAGACTAAATCAATTATAAATGAACCATGAGGGCTGCCAGGGCTGTGCCGTGAGTGGGGCTTTGGTCAACAATTCATGCAAAATGCAAGCGCAAATGTCCCAAGTGTCTAAATAATTACGGTAGACGCTGGTGCCAGCCGGACGGACAGGCGCTCGCTCGGACAGCAAACAAACAAACTCATTTACATTTTTAATGATGTTTGCAAATACAAGTGCTCTTCCATGTGCCGTTGTGTGGCCTGGGAGCAAGTAATGTGTAGGTGATAAATGGACGGTGTGCGGTCCGTCCAAATGGTAAAACAGCCCAGAGGCAATCGGAAGTATTATGACATCGTTGGCGAGTGATACATTTGGATGGCCAGTCTGCTGCCCGGCACAGAAAAGTTAATCGGATTTGCGTGAAATGCGCACGGCCGATTTTGGGCAAGTATTTTACGCATTTGTAATCTTTTCAAATGTGCAGCCGAGTAATCCCAGCCGCGTAATTGCCAGATGAGCCAAAAACAAAACAAATTTCCGGCAATGGTTGGCCGAATTCGTATGAAATTGCAAATTGGCAAACAGCTCGCTCCAAGCCTAATCTTACTTAAAGATTTCGACTCAGGCTTTAAGAAATATAATTCGATTTGATCAATCCCCTGCATTAGCTGCCCCAACCTTTATAGATTCTGAAATTGTTAGTACTGGTCGGTTGGGCAATTCAGCAGCTGTTGCTTCGATTCTTTATTTGCTAGTCTTTTTAAGTTTTGACTCGATTGCTAGTTTGGTTTTAGAACTAAGTTCATAAATATTTCCACTGGTGGCCTGGAATTTTCGACCAAAAACACTGGGACCGTTGGTGCGGTTAATTGATAAAAGCCACGGCTGCTGTGTAAAACGAAAGTCACCGTCTGGTGCGGACTGAAGTACCGATAGACGGACCGTTTTATTTTGAAGGCGGGGCCGGCGAAAACGCGCACGTTTCACGCGAATAAACCAGAAACCCACATGCAAATGGATAACCAGACCCGTCACAACTCGTCTTTTACTTACTTGGGGGCTGAGTTGTTGTTGTGGTTGCCATTGTTGTGGTCGTTGTGGTTGTCGGCTCTGTGACACTGATGCCCACAAATTCTGTCGTTTCCATTAGGTCAACAAAAATGACTGGATCATCGAAACCCACATCGACCCCGCTGCCATGGGCATTGCCAACTGCGTTGCTGTTGCCGTTGCCGTTGCTGTTGCTGGGCGACGACGAGCCTTTGGCCTGGACGCCGTGTTTGCCGGCATTTTTGCTGCCGTGTGGCCACAAACCGTTGTTGCCACTGCCGCCGCTGGCGTTCTCGTTGGCGTCGCCATTGCCGCTGTGATAATCACCATTTCCTCCGCCATTTCCGTTTTCATCGTTTCCGCTGTGCAGCGGTATTGGAATCGAATCGGGCGGATCCAGATAATTGTGTTCCACCGATGCTGGCTCTGATTTCTCCTTTGGCTGTACGATGGCCGATGTCGATTCCGTCCGCACACCGCATTGCGTGACCATAGCCACCCCGTTTTTCAATTTTGTTTTCCAGATTCAGTTCAGTTCAGTTATTGTTGTTTTTCGTTTTTATTTATTTATTTGCATTTTTTTTTTGCGGTTTGAAGCGTTTTTGTTACCGATGTCGTTGTCGTTGCCGTTGCCGTCCCGATGTTGTCGTTGTTTGTGCAACATGCAAGTAGAAGGATGTTAAAGAGTTTGAGTTTTTTATTTTTGTGGTGCTACTGCCGCTTTCATTTTGCTATCGGGCTGGCTTGTTCCGCTTTTATGTAGGTACATTTTAATCTTTTTGCTGTTGCAGGAGGCCAACTGCAGGAATTGATTGCTTTGTCGGTTTGTTGGATGATGCCGGCCATGGCATCCCCGACTGCGCCCCTCTCCTCGCCATAGTTACATATTGTACGGCTGACTTTCCGTTTCTGCCCGGGCACTGATTGAGTGCTGATTGGAAAAGCTGGCCGGATCGAGGGGCGCAACAGCAGCGGATGGTAAGGTAACGGGGAAGGGGAAGGGGAGGCGTGTTGTTGTTTCGCTTGTTAACCAGCCCGTTTCTTACCCCCGAGGAACAAAGATGATTCACAGTTACTCACCGGCTTATAGTCCTTGAAAATGTGAGTTGCTGTCTTCCTCGGCGTTTGCTTCGGCTGGGCGCTGGTTGTGGTGGTTGGAGTGGTTGCCAGCGGCGGGGGCGGTGGCCGTACGGTTGTTGTTGTTGTTGTCGTGGTTGTAGTCGTTGTTGTTGTCGTGGTAGTCAAAAAGCCCAGCTCAGCCAGACGCTTCATGTGAAAGTCCTTCTGCGCCTCAACTGAAGTTAGAAAACGTTAAGTGACAGGTCCTTTAAAATAAATGGGTCAAGCGATCAAGCTACCTACCCACACAAGGATTCATCCATAGCAGACGACGCCAGCCTACGCACTGATACAAATGCTGCTGGTCGGTGCCTTGGCAGGCACAGGTGGTGCGGAGCATGGTGCCCAGAATGCCGATCATGGCGGTTCGACAGCCGCTCGGTCTACCTGCGCATTTCTTCGTCACGCTGTCCACGGCGCAAGCCTGCTCATAGTACTCCAGTTTTAATCTAACACGAAATCAAAACAAACACAGCATCACACCATGATCTCTTCCGATCTCTCTTTCTCTATCATAATTTTGGATGACCAAGACCCTCACAATTTAACGGTGGCTTTGCCACTTCAGCGTTAATTCGCCTAAGCTGCAGCTTTCCCAATAAGTACAACGATTCTGATCTACCATATGAATTCTAATTTAACCCTGCACATTTGAGTATTTCAATTAAAGTAAATTCTTTTTTTCACTTAAATTGAAACCCAAAATTAACCCTCGCTTTCAAATAGCCCTTCGACCGCTTTTCTTTTATATTGATAAGATTTGATCGAGCTACGAAAACAATTTATGACGAAACAACTAATCTCCTCACCACACACTAGGCTTCCACACATCACACATTTGACTCCTATTTACTCTCTTGATTATGAACGTAATAGTCAAATTTGATATTTTTATTTCCACCCTTCTTATATAAAAACTTTAACAGATTTTTCAAAGATGAAACTGTTAGGTGATTAAGAAGAATAGAAGGCGTGGTATTGAAATGAAAAAAAGTTGATCTGCCGCATTTAAATCCAAATTTTGGTTGCTCTAGCTCTTATAATCCCTTATAGTCCCCGAGATCCATTAATCATTCTACGCATATTAAAAGTAATGTTGGGGGATCTCGCACATATTTTCGCACAAATCTATAGTTCTTTTCAGCCTTCAGGTACTGGTTAAAATAAATAAACAACATTAAAATCTCAGAAGTATTATTAAAGCTTTGCGAATAGGATATTCGGTAAGCCGATTAAGACTTTGCCGCCGTTCTACACACAGCTTTCTGATTATATTGGCATTTAAAGAAAATTTCGAAATTAGTTCCTCCCTGGACTACGAATGAACTTTCTCACTTAAAAAACTCTAAATCTAGGCTTTATAAAAAATATCTTAAATCCTGTTCTTCTGCAGATTTTACGAAGTTTAAATTGGCTAGATCCCAATTTATTCTTCTGAATAATCTCTGCTATAATAATTACATATCCAAATGTAAACGTAACCTCTTCAAAAATCCTAAACTGTTTTATAATTTCGTTAACTCAAAGCGTAGATCTTCCAGTTTTCCTCTCTCTATGTATTTTAAAACCACTACGTCTACCTCCGATGTCCATTGTGCTAACCTCTTTGCCGATTTCTTCCAATCTACCTATTCCTCCACCTCATATAATCCCACTGAACCTTACCCTTTTAACATTAGCTGCATGAATCCAATCTTCTCTCCTAAGATCGAACTTGATGATCTCCTACTCAGCATGAGATCTTTGAAAAGCAACTTCTCCCCTGGCCCTGACGGAGTTCCTAGTTGCATTTTAAAAGTCTGTGCTGACTACCTATGCTATCCTCTTATGTATCTCTTT